>BQNB010053095.1:0-40187 GCA_026074375.1 Tanacetum coccineum
AAAATAAGTGTAGGGAAATATATCTGGTTTTTAAGAACCAAATTTAAACATTTAAAATAAATTGTTTAGATTAATTCGCGTCAGTTTTGAGTCATATGATTGTAGCGAGTAATTCCAGGTTTTTATGCAGTGCTTTCTTCATATTTAACTAATAAAATTGCGTGCAAGAAATTTCTCATTAAAAACGAAGAAGGATTTTTCACAGACGCTGGAGACGGCATTGGGATTAACACCTGATGGTGTCGCGTCTCCAGGAATGTGAAAATTCAAAATTTTTTAGTATTTCTGAAAAATAAAATGTGCATTATTTAAATTTTGTAATTCTTTTGTAAGCCTGCTATAAACCTGTGATTATATCATTACTTTTATCCTATCTTTACTGCTTTCATAGAGTCAAAACCCTAAACTCTCATTATATTTATATCTATCCCGCCGATTTTATGTTTGGTGAAGTTGTCTTTGTCTTTGATTACAAGTTATATTTGACAAGAAGAAGCTTGGAAGTTCTTAGGAAGTTTCATTGGATGATTCTTGGAGGACGATTTAACCAGTTATCGCATGTTTCTTCTCCATTATTGAGCAAACCAGGGGAGTACTAGTTTCTTTTACTTGTTTTCTTTTCCCTTTATTTTTTATGGGTACTTCTATAGAACATTAGGGACAATATTCAACTTAAGTGTAGGAGGAAATAAGCCTTAGAAACTATTCCTTCATTTGCCATTTGCTTTGTTCCTTAAAATGATGGGTAATATATCAAAACATAGCATAAAAAGGTAATTTTGACCCAAAGTTAATTTTTTTTAAGACACATACCGACGAAAATTAAGTATTAATAGCATCTCATGGATAGGAATGTGTATGACTAGCTTAAAAACCCTCAAAATTCCACCCCAAAAATGTGAGGTTTGCCTTTAGATTTATAGGAATTCGGGTATCCATTATTGATACCTAATATAATTTGTACCTTTAGCTTTCTTGAGTTAAGGTTCGAATGCAATCATATGTGTCCATTCCATCATTATGGATGTGTACGTATGGTCTAGGTCGCCTTTTTTAGAGCATTGGTATCGGTATTAAATTATATGAGTGTACCAGTAGTATATTAAATTCTAGAACTTGTTTTTTGTATGCATCCCGAGACCAGCATAGTGAGTATTAGAATTTCTAGATAAGTGGCACAATAATTAACCCATGTTTTAAACTAGTAATTGTATTATGGTCACATCGACTATATAACAATCCCACACCCTTGTCATGCACTCATTTTTAGTGCAGGATTTCACCTAGTACAACCCGCAGTGAGCCTATCCTTTTTCATAATTCTTGTAATTTTCCTGGTTAATCCGGACAATTAATGAAGAGCATTGTCAACCCCTAAACCAATTGTTACACCCAAATCACCTTAGCCTACCTTATATGTACTCACCTTTAGTACATTATTGTTTTAACCCAAGTTAATTATTTGAGTACACGGTTGCTAAGTCTTTATCCTTGTAAATACTGTTTTGGGACGATTGGGATTCATGGTAGTATTTTTCTTATGAAGAAATGGGGAAGAAGTAATTTATTACCCCGATAGAGCTCGAATAAGCCCATGTTATTTGATCCCACCTCAAATCGGGACATTAGTTAATTGTAAATAATCGAGTAATGTAAAAGTCAAGTGTAGGGGTGTATTCTATAAACCCCCTTGATGTACTGATTAACATCAAAATTTAAATCTATTTGGTGGCAAAATACCCTCTATAATACCTACAAATGTTTCACAAACATTCGAAAATGAGATATTTTCTATTGTTTTGTAGTTTTCAGGTGAAATGTAGGAAAGTGACAAGAAACAAGGGAAAGGGACTTAAAGTGTAAATTCTAAAGAATGTTACGGCGTAAGACCAAAAATGGTTACGCCGTAACATATATTAAGCAGGTACGATGATCAAGGAAGACTTTATGGCGTAACACCATATTTAGTTACGCCGTAACCCTTTATTTGGAAGGAATCTTGTCAAAGTTATCGTTACGGGTAACACCTTATCCAGAAACGCCGTAACCATGAAGATCCAAAAATATGGAATGAAGATCACGTACATATGGAAGTTATATAAAGGTTATGGCGTAAGACCATATCTGGTTACGCAGTAACAACTGCTTAATTATGGAATGCCGTGTAAGATAGTTATGGCGTAACACCTTTATTAGTTACACCGTAACAGGTTCGATATCTATAAATAGAGGCCTCATTCAAGCTATTCCGACATCACTTCCTCTACAGCCAATTAGAAAGGCGACAAAGGCTTCCATCCTTCAAAGAATTCCACCTGGAGTCCAAGAGAGATCACACTTTACTTACCTTTTGTATTTAATCGTTCAAAATACGAATATTGTAAGATTTATGAGTTTTCAATATATGATTTCTTCTATCTCTTACTGTGTTTCTGTTACCATGAGCGGCTAAGCACTTAAAGTGCTGGCCTAGTTATGTAATTACTTTTGTTATGATTGTTTCCTATTAAATTGTGGTTTCGTTAGATATTCCTTGACTATCGTGTAACCCTGGGTTTTGGTAGTACGAGTGGTTTGGACCTAGCTTGCCCCATTAATAGATTATCTTGTCATGATGGGATCCAATGGGTACTAAGGAGGATCACTAACTCCTTACCTAGTGTAGGAACGGATCAGTCACCGAACTTATCACTCAATACTTAAAAAGCACAGGAACTCTTTTAGAGGGGGTTAATAAGCTTAATAGGTTATTATATATGTTTTAGGAAAAGGTTGGATCTAATCACTGCAATCATGATAACATACCTTCCCAGATATTCAGGACATGCTTTGGAATCGCAATGAATTATATGGGGGGTGGTGGGGGGGGGGGGAATGAATATGAACGTATATGCACATTCAAGTTAATCGACCTTAGAAACCAGTAATGAAACCATAGTTTAACATTGTACAAGAAAATGTTTTCATAACAATAGTAATTAAGTAACTAGGTTAGCACGTTTTCTCTTTTGATATCTCCTATCCTTTTATTTTTAGTTATTTATTTTTATTGGTTCTTTTAATTTCAATTTAAATCTCCCAAGAAACCATTTTTTAAAATGTACACTTCAAATAAAAACAATTACTACATAGCTCTTGGGACGACTCGGATTTACATTCTATACTACCCATGAACGTTTCTCTTCCCATGTAGTTGCGTCGTTTGGTAGATCGAGTATTTTATAAATTTAAAACTTGATAAAAATATATTTTAAAAGAAAATACGCATCAAGTTTTTAGCGCCGTTGTCGGGGAGCTAAAAATTAGAATTAATTTGAATATTTTCTCTTCTTTTTCTAATTCTATATCTGCAGGAACCATGGCTGGAGTAGACGTCAATACTCTCACTAAAGGAAGAGCAATACTTAGGCATTGTCCAGCGGAGAAAACCAGGCATAGGCATGGTGTAATACCTAAAATCGGTAGCAATGATAATATTTCCCAAAAAAAAATCAAGAGTCAGTTCATGTGCAAACTGAAGGAAGACACTTTCTCTGGGAACAAAGACAAGGATGCTCATGATCACATTGATCGGGTCATCAGCATTGTTGGCTTATTTAATATTCCTGGAGTCACTAAAGACGCAGTCATGCTCTGAGTTTTTCCCTTCACTCTTACTAGAGCCGCAAACAGATAGGTGGACAGAATAGCCCCAGGAACTATCAATACCTGGGATCTTCTCAAGAAGGCCTTTATCTAAAGGTACTGCCCACCTTCCATGACCGCAAAGCAGCTTAAATATATTACAAGTCTTCAAACAGAAGGAGATGAATCATTTACCAGCCCTGGGAGCAGTATAATGACCTGTGTATACATATGCTCTACTCATGACATTCAAAAGTCATCAAAAGGTAAACATTTTCTAAAAGGGTTTGAGCACTAGAACCATCGAAATTGCTTATTCTTACAAGGACTTATCCCCCATGATTAACCACCAAAGCTCTCACAGCAATGTCAAACATGGGATGACCACTCTCAAAATGGCATGATAGCTCAACAAGCAAGGAATATCAGAAGCAGTAGATATGCAAAGGGATTGGACTAGCTGTCTTTAGTAAATAAATTGGACACCTGGGATTGAAGACATGAAAAAGCTAAAAGAAAGTATTCAGGCAATCCAGGTTGGATGCCAAATTTGCGAAGGACCTCACCTCGATAAGGATTGTCCTCTCAACGAGGAAGTTAAACAATAGGAAGTGGGTCATATGGGGAATTTTGGGACGAACAAAAGCCTTTAACAGAATAATGGAGGAAGACAAACCTTGACTAAAACAGTTAAGAAATACATCAAGGAAGCCTCTCTGAGACTAAAAAAACAAGACAAATGGCTGAAAACTTTTTGCCACAACTTAGAAAAACCAAAATCACCATAATGAAATCATCCAAGGTCTCAAGTCCAGGGTGACAACCATGGCCAAGGAAGCAGTAACTAAGATAGATAACAATAAGGATTGCAAAGCAATCTTCACTAATGATGGAGTACCTCTATACACCCCATTCTACTACTCTCCTGAAGAAATCGAGTACTTTTTGGCTAACTTCAGATTTTCAGATGATGATGAACTTAATAATGTTACATCAATCCCTGAAGAAGATTTAAAACAAACCTCCCCAAAACAAATAACTACCCACTATGTAGAACCATACATTCCCCCAATTCCTTTTCTAAGGAGACTTGAACAACATGCCGAAGAAGCATTGATCCATAAAACCATGGAAAGCCTAAAGAAAATTAAGTCAAATTGACCTTTCCTCAAGGAAATTAGGCAATCCGACGAGTATCCTAAATTTATGAAGGACCTAGTAGCAAACAATCCATAACCAAAGCAAAATAAGACAATAGAATAAATACATATCTTACAGCCTGTCTCTTAATCAACTACCACCGAAAGAGAAAGATCCTAGAAGTTTTATCCTACCCTGCTCCATTGGAAGGTTAGACTTTAACAACACTTTAGCAGACTTAGAAGCAAGCATTAGCATCATGCCTTTTTCTATATACAAACGTCTAGGTACAGGGAAGCTTGAAATGATCAAAATGAACATAGAGCTTACCGATAATTCTAAATGCATTTTGAAGGGGATTGTTAGGAACCTTCTAATGAAAATCGATAAATTTATTTTACCCATTCATTTTATTATACTTGATGTCCTTGAGGATTTTAGGATGCCTATCATTTTAGGAAGACCCTTGCTCACAACTGCCCACGCTAAAATTGATGTCTGTAAGAGATCTATTTCTTTAGAAGTTGGAAACAAAAAAGTTATTTTTAAACTGAGAAACGATTTACATGACATAAAAAGTGAATCCGTTCTAATGATCCAAAGCAATATCATAATAGAAAAGGATGAATTAATAAATATAGAATCTGATTTATTCACATACAATACCAATACATGTGGATCATGCCACATCCTTGCAGTAGACACTGATTTGTTCACAGACTATGAGATAGTAACTCATGGGGAAGGAAACATATGATGAAATAGCTCATAAGTGTTGCTTAAACACTCAAGATGTTATTGGAGAAAAAACTAAAACCATTTTTATAAAAAAAATCACACTGGTGCGCCCCGATTTATTAACAAAATAATGGGATTCGAGAGGTATGGGCATCATGCAACCCATCAAATGAAGAGTGTGATGGAGGAAGCTTACGCAATAATGAAATTCGATGTTATTGGAAAAGTGAGAACGATAATGACCGCGTAAGTATAGAATGGAATGATCTATGTTTAAATGATTGGTTAAAAATTAAATATGGGGAAGTTGATGAAACGATGAAAAATGGAAAATCCTTACTAAACACTAGAGTCGAAGCGATTTGGAGTTGATTTAGATGACACAATGACTTTATATTCGATACCCGACCAGTGCGGGGGAAGGTAGTTAGAAATAGCATGCGATACAAGAGAGAGTCGTCTACAATAACGGTGTCTCACTCTCATCTCTATCTCGTGGTTCAAAGGGGCGCGTTCTGATGATAGATGAAGACATTGAAAAGGGAAATTGATTATCTTCGAACCAATATCATATATGGTTTATTAATTTAGATGAAGAGAAATATAACAAAAGACGATGTAGGCTTCTTGGAATACCATACATAGCACCACTTCCACTCATAATTGAACAAGTGAAAATCACCCGATATAGTCTAGGACCAGGAGAGGTTTACGCAAAAGTTGAAGTTTTAAATATTGAGGAAATACCTTAGACGATGAATAATATCGCTACTATAAGGAGCGATATCATGGATGAGGTTTATGAAAGTTATGTAGACGATGTAACGTAGAATTGTGATGAGTCTAACTTAAAGACTCGTTAATAAACAAAAGTGCTTGTCGGGAGACAACCCGTCTTTTATTTAATAAAATTTCTTTTTACATTAGTTGGTTTGCATGTTTCTTAATTTGATTTGCAGAAATACAGAAGCTAAGAGGCAATTCTCGAGACCGGCTTGACTCATATTCATTTGGTAACCTTGCTGAATTTGCAGCAGTTAGGGCGTAACCACTACAGTTATGCAATAACCACTACAGTTACGACGTAACCCATTTCAAGGTTACACCGTAACACCTTAAAACTTAAATTTTTTTACCATTTGATTACGACGTAACCACTATGGTTACGTCGTAACCTCCTTTTGAAATCTTAAAATTTTAAGTTTTAAACATGTCTAAACCTTGTATACATAAATGAACTTTGTGGGTATGTTATTTGGAAGCCCTCACGAGACTAAATTCGTCCACTTCGGCCACCAAGTGGTTTAAAAGGCTTGTTGCATTTGCTAATCGTATCGTGAATTGCTTTTTTCCATCGAAAGTGAGTTAGGTTTATATTTCCTGTACACTTCATAATTCTTGTAGAATGGTTTTATGCTTTGGTTTGTTTCTGTGATCACATGGGATAAAGAGCTTGCAGGAAGACGAAAGTAAAGATTTCTGCTAAATTTCAAATTTCAAGCAATGCTCAGGGAGTTTCTTGTCTTAATTCTACTCTTTCCTTATTATTTCATTTCCTTAATGTACAATAGGGACATTGTACGAATCAAGTGGAGAGGGGATGGGAGTAGAATTAATACTTGACGTATGTTTTTCCTTCAATTTTCTAGTTTTCTTTGAAAATTATGTCAATTTTAAACTTTTGACAAATTTTTCTTAAATAACTAGAATAAATCTTTGCCAAATGCACATTACCCTTTATTATACTTGGTGAGATTTAAGCCTAATATTCTGTTTCCACCATATTACTCAAAAATCCACCAAAATATTAAGTATGCCGGTAGTATTGTAGACTTTAGAACTTGGCCTGTACATCATTTCGAGACCTAATTGATTAGTAGGAATAGATAGTTAAAGAAGGCAACACTTAGGAAATCACCCAAATAGCCTATATGTGTGTGTTTATCGACTTGTTACACTGACTTGTCGACCTCCTGTGATAACTCCTTTTGTTGCACTTACTATTAGTCCAAGATTACCCCTAGATCACCCTTGTTAAACCAATTTATGTTTTCATTGTACTCTATATGTTTCGTTACACCATTTCACATTAGCCTACCCTGTAGTCTTTATTTTCTTTGTGTTAAAATCTCTGGCTAATTAAGTCCATGGTTCAGGAGAATGGGAACGAAAATTATATGCTTTCGTAGAAGACCAATCAGTTATGATCTATAAAGACCTCCTTGTATCACCACTTTCAACGTTGTTTATCTTAAGTGGGGGGATGTGCGTATAATATCAGATGTTGCAGGGGCAATAATTAAAGATATAAACTCTTGTAACATTTGCATATTATGAAGAAAAGAGGGTGAAACAAAAAGCCACCCATGTGTTAAAAATGTAAAGATGGTGCAAAATAAAAAATAAAAAATGAAGCTAGTAGCCCATTATTGCACCAAGACATCTTTGTAAAATGGAGCTAGTAGCCTATTGTTACACCAAGTCATACCGATACTTATGAAGAATGAAGCTAGTAGCCCATTATTGAATATCAGATTTTCAGACTTTGACTCTTGGACCCATGGATGGACAGTGGCTAGTTATGACAACCTTTGATTATTTTAGTCTATTTGGTTTGTGTTTTTATATTAACAATCATTAAATGTGTATCCTATGTCTATCCTAACCCCTTTATCGCCCTTTAAAAACCATATTACCCTTGTTGCCTTTGAGAATTATTTAGACCCTAATTCTAACTGGTGTAGATTTGTGTACTTTCCAAGCTTATGATAGAATACATGTTATGACTGTGCAATTGAGCGATCACCCCGAAAATGAAACACTTAGACTAGTGGAGAGCTGTGTGACTTTTTATCCCCTTTTCGTAAGGTGTTCGGCTTTGATGTTTTCTAGCATAAGAGTTTTTTATATTCATTTCTTGAAGTTATTCTCGAGAAATCTTTTTATGAAATGTTCTAACAGGTTCTACTTGAGGGGAAACAAAAGTCAAGCAGGGAATATTTAATAACATCAAATATTTAATACTTTTTGGTGGCAAAATACCCCCTATATTACCTGCAAATGTTTCACTAACACTCGAAAATGAGATATTTTCTATTGATCTGTAGTTTTTAGGTGAAATGCAGGAAAGTAACAAGAAACAAGGGAAAAGGACTTAAAGTGTAAATTCTGAAGAATGTTACTGCGTAACACCAAAAATGGTTACACCGTAACATAAATTAAGCAAGTACGAAGATCAAGGAAGACTTTATGGCGTAACACCATATCTAGTTACGCAGTAACCATATATTTGGAAGGAAATCTTGTCAAAGTTATAGTTACGGCGTAACACCTTATCCAGTTACGTCATAACCAAGAGAATCTATAAATATGGAATAAAGATCACGTACTTAGGGACATTATTTGAAGGTTACGGCGTAACAACAAACCTGGTTACGCCGTAACAGCTGCTTAATTATAGAATGCCGTGTAAGATGGTTACGGCGTAACACCTTTATTGGTTGCGCCGTAACAGGTTCGATACCTATAAATAGAGGCCTCATTCAAGTTATTCCGACATCACTTCCTCCACAGCCAATTGAAGAGGCGACAAAGGCTTTCGACCTTCGAAGAATTCCACCTGGAGTCCAAGAGAGATCACACTTTACTTACTTTTTGTATTTAATCGTTCAAATACGAATACTGTAAGAATTATGAGTTTTCAATATATGATTTCTTCTCTCTCTTACTGTGTTTCTGTTAACATGAGCGGCTAAGCACTTAAAGCGCTGCCCTAGTTATGTAATTGCTTTTGTTATGATTGTTTCCTGTTAGACTATGGTTTCGTTAGATATTCCTTGACTATCGTGTAACCCTGGGTTTTGGTAGTATGGGTGGTTTGGACCTAGCTTTCCCTATTATTATATTATCTAGTAAATATGAGATCCAATGGGTACTAGGGAGGATCACTAACTCTTTACCTGGTGTAGGAACTAACCCGTCACCGCACTTATCACTTAATACTTAAAAAGCACAGAAACTCTTTTAGAGGGGTTTAATAATCTTTATAGATTATTAGATATGTTTTGGGAATAGTTAGGATTAATCATTGCAACCTGGATAACCTACCTCCCAGATGATTTAGGACTGATTCAGAATCACAGGGAGTATAGGATAGACTGCATATGCATATTCAAGTCTATCGACCTTAGAAACCGCTAATGAAACCATAGTTTAACATTGCACATGAAAATGTTTTCATAACAGTAGCAATGAAGTAACTAGGTTAGCACGTTTTCTCTCTTGATATCTCCAACTCTTTTACTTTCAGTTATTTATTTTATTGTTATTTTTCGTTCCTTTCAATTCAAATCAAAAACCATTTTTCAAAACGTGACATTTCAAATTAAGACTAATTACAACTTAGTTCTTGGGACAACCTCGGATTTACCATTCTATACTACCCACGATCGAGTTCTCTGCTCGTTAGTGCGTGGTTAGGTTGATCGAGTTTTATAAATTTAAAACTTGGTAAAAATAAATATTTCAAAAGAAAATACGCATCAAAGTCAATAAACGAGTTGGATGTATTGGCAGTAGTGGAAGAAGAGGGGAACACATAGATGACCCCAATTTATGAATACCTTACAGAAGAAACTCTTACAGCGGAGGTGAATAAGGCAAGAGCGGTGCGACGCAAGTCACAGCGGTTCGGCGTGATCAATGGGGTTCTGTATAAAAAATCATTTCTCGGACCATGGCTACGGTGTGTCAGGCCTCTCCAAGAAAATTAGGTCCTAAGAGAGATACATGAAGGATCTTATAGCATGCTTGCAGGCACAAGATCCGTAGTGGCTAAAGCTTTGCGAACCGGATACTATTGGCGTACCATGCACAAGGATGCAAGGGCACTGATAAGGGCATGCCAAGACTGTCAGGTTCACAGACCTATCCCAAGAAATATGCAGCAAAAGCCGACCCAATCACATCCTCATGGCCATTCTACAAGTGGGGAATCGACATAGCCGGACCTTTCCCGTAAGGTCCTGGTAAATTCAAGTTCTTGATAGTAGCCATTGATTACTTCACAAAGTTGATTGAAGCAAAGCCAGTTGCAACCATAACGGGCAACCAAGTCAAAAAAATTGTGTGGGATAATATAGTTTGCAGATTTGGACTCCCAGGAGAGATAATATCTGATAATGGAAAATAATTCCGAGATAACCCATTCAAAGATTGGTGCGAAAAGTTGTGTATCCGCCAACGTTTTGCTTCCGTAAAACACCCGCAAGAAAATGGATTAGTAGAAAGAGCAAACCGAAGCTTAGGGGAAGGAATCAAGGCAAGGCTAGCCGCAAGAAGCAAGAAGCAAGAATTGGATGGAAGAAATCTCCCATGTTCTCTCGGCACATCGTACGATGATCAAATCTAGCATCGAGGATACTCCTTTTTCACTAACATATGGTACGGAAGCAGTCATCCAAACTGAAATAGGCATGCCCACGCTAAGGACGGAGGAATTGGATATGGTGCAAAATAATGAAACTTTGGAAATCAATCTGGACCTCTTGGAAGAAAGAAGAGAATAAGCAGCGATCTGTGAGGCAAAAAGCAAAGCAAAAATGGAAAAATACTACAACTCAAAGGTCCACAACACAAGCTTCAAGCCAGGAGACCTCGTGTACCGTAGCAATGATGCAAGCCGTGCGTAAGAAGTGGGAAAGCTAGGCCCCAAGTGGGAAGGACCGTACGAAGTAACAGAAGCATTAGGCAAGGGCGCATACAAGTTGAGAGACCGCGATGGAAAGCAACTTCCGCGAACGTGGAATGTTCGCAATCTTAAGAAATGCTATGTTCATGAAATGTAAAAACCTCACCCATGCGGATACCGCAGTGGGAGGACTACACTTTAATTTTGTCCTATCTTTGGTAATGTCTTTTGAAATTTTAATGAAAAAGTGAAGACTGGCTACCTTCACAAGTTTATCTTAAGAATTTTTTCTTTTATTTTTACTTTCCAAAGTTAATTATATATGTGAATAAGACACGCACGCAACAGGGCATGACCCAACGAATGTTATTCCATATAACAAGAGGATGAGTAACCTAATAATTCACTTAACGTATATAAGAGTTATTGCAAGCCCGGTACCGGGATAATAATCCATAAATATTCAAACAAGAATATCATTTTAACCATATCACTAACGATATTAAAGGGTAGCAATAGTAGCATTCAAATAGTAAAATGTTAAAGTGTTACAAAATTTTCCTAAGTACAAAAACCGCCGCAAAAAGGCCACACACGGCCGCGGTCTATAGTAACAACAAAAGAAAGATCAGGAAGCACCATTACAAGATTAGTTCAGCTAGGTGGGCCACGCTCCGGAAAATTATCCAACTCCTCTTTTTCAAATTCAACTGTGGGAAAAGAAACAACATTTCCCTGACCGCTTCCCTGAGCATCCTCTGGACCATCCGTACCTACGAACTCATAATCCTCTATAGTGATAGGAGGAACAGAACTTACAGAAGCAAAAGTGGTCGATAGGGCAGTTGTAGTCACAACAGCGGTTGGCACACTGTCAGAGGTACTTGCTTCACCTATCAAGCTCTTGGCAGATACGAGGTCAACTAAAGGCACCCACACGTCAGTAAGAGTCGACCGTTGTGCTGCAACATTCTCCCTGATCCTTTCAACTCGAGAGTGGGTAACACTTAAAGCAAACGACAAAGAAGTCTCACCAAGAAACACTTGATCTTCAGGACAATGGATGGGAAGTGTCAACTGTTCAACATAAGGCTGTAAATCGCTCATTCCAGGAGCATTGGTAAGAGGACCTTCCAAGCGAAGCAGATCCATAACATCCGCGGTACTTGCATCCTTGTGAGATTTTAGTTCGGCAAGTAAAGGGAAATCCACCTCGCGGAGCCTCTGCAGAGCGAAATTATAATATGCTTCCGCAGCCGGATTATAGGCAACAACATCTGCCAAACTCCTACCTGCATTTCCGTGGTCAATATCGGCCGGCAATCCATCCTGCATCCCCTTCTCAATAGCACGACTAATCGCTGCTCCCAAAGCCAAAAGATACTCTTGAGAGTTTAAGCATTTAACAACGGCAAGCTTCAGGCCGTGGGTCAATAACCACCTTCGACCGGATATAGTGGTAAGGAGGTGAGGGTAAAACTTTTCTTCCAGATGAAGAGCCATCTTCAGAAGATCAGCGTCCAGCTTTGCCACCTTATCATTAACAATATTCATCTGGGCATCTTGGAACTCTTAAATCTGCTCCTTCAACCGCTCATATCCTGAAACCTGGTCGCGGAGGCCGGAGCATGTAGTCTCCAGCGCATGCACCTATCATGACAAAAGTGCAAGCATATAAGAAAAAATAGAAAAAGATAAGCAAGACATATAAGTTCCAAGGTACATACCTGATCCACAAGACCATCCTTCTGAGACCTAAGAGAAGACACAACAACATTCAAATCCTTCAGCTCAAGATCCTTGGCAGAAACCGAAGATTGGAGCTCTGCGACTTTCCCATCAAGAGAGTCCTTTTCATTCTCAAGAGCCACATTCCTCTGTTTCAGGGCATCTATTTTAGCAGCATGCATTTTCTCCGTGGCCTCAGCGGCAGAAACCTGAGCACGGAGACGAGCAGCCTCCGTGGCCTCAATTTCCTTTAGCAGTAGCTGAGCCTTCAAATTCTCAACCTCATCATCTTTAGCCTTCAGCAAACCAGCTTGTTTCTTGCACTCAGACTCTAACCTCTTCCTCTCACTAAGATAATACTCAGTCCGCATTCTAACTTCCGCATTTAGGCAAGCTTGACGGGCAGTCCCAACATTAAACTCTGTAAACAAATGATGATAATCCATCTCATGGATCTGAGAGAACAATTCAGGAGGAGCCAAGTGATTAACAAATTCTCGGGAAACATCATAATCATCCAAGAGGGAGTCATTCAACACATTCCATTGCAAAACAAAAACTTGGTGCAGGGTCTCAGAATTCAACTCTCGAGAGCCCATTGAGAGATCTTGTTTGGCGGAATAAGAGGGACCCGCAGTGTCTGATTTCACTATTTCTGTGGAATCAGAATCATGAAACATAGAAGCATGAACCGGAGAAGGAATTTTGGTACCCGTCTCCGAAACCAGAACAAAAGGAGCATTAACAGCATGGGAGGTAATCACAACCTCGGTTATCACCGGAGGAACAACAACATACCTGATAACAGAATCAGCTTTAGCTCCAGAAGCATTTGTACTAGAGTGGTGAGAAGAATCTGAAGAAATAACAAACCTTTCAGATGCACCAATAGTACGGAGATTGAGCCCAGTAATAGAATCAGTAGGGACACCACTTTCATGCTCCGGCGTGACAGATACTGAAGAAGTAACTAAAGGAAGGGTCGCCACAGCCTCGACGCCAGACTCAACATTCAGCATGTTACTTACCAATAACTCTTTATGGATAGACAGAGATTTACCACCAGTAGCGGCCCCACTAGAAGTTCTGTGGTCTCCTCTTAGTTTCTTAGGAGGATGAGAAGAACCACTAGCATCCGCAACAGCTTGCCTTTTCTTGGGTGGACGCTTTGGCTTCTCAGCAACCACATTTTCATCAGCAATAATCCTAACCCCGTGACTAATTCAGTCTCAGCTTCTTGACCACCACCGGCAACGGAATCCCTATGATCCGTACTGCCACCTTCATCAAATAACCTATCCACACTTGCCTCCAACTCACTGTCAACACGGGCTGGGGCAACCAGTAAGAGCGGAACTACACGCCCTACGGTGGAATCCAAAAGTTTTGCTTCTACCTCAGCACGTTCCCTCTCTCCAACCTTCACCTTAGTAGGATCCGCAACTTGGATAAAATCAAGCAAGTCCATATCTGCATAAACAAAGAAATAAGTCAAGAACTGGGTCAAAAAACTACATGGTGAACAATGTATAACAACAAACACCCACCCGTTCCGTCGTCATGAAGAAAACTTAGATAAGTATCCTCATCCAGAGTATAATAACGACTCATTCCAACCAAACAAAGGAAGGGCTCCGGAAACTTCTGGAATGAAGCCGGATGTACAACAAGGATAGCATAATGGTCCATATTAAACTCAGTTGATTTTGGAAATGGGTCTCTAGAAACGTTTTTATCGGTATGCCATGGAAAAGAAGTTGGGCAAACAAAAGAGTCAACCCAGAAGAAGTGGTCATTCCATTGTTTAAGTGAGTCAAAGGGTTTGGTATAACATATGGCGTCACTATCAGGACGTTTACTAAAAGACATCCATCCCTTGTTGTTAGAATTTACGTAGAAACAACAGAACAACCCAACCGTTGGTTCAATATTATGAACACGGCACAAGATCTCGAAGTGAGAAACTTTGGCTGTCGTAATAACCGAAAGTTGAGATAGATTGATGTGATAATGCCTAAGCATGTTAACAAGGAAAGTAGAAAGAGGTAATCAGAAGTTGTCATACTCAAAGAATCTATTATAAACACCAATTTTCTCAGTAGGCATTTCGTGTATTGTTTGGTTAGGACTAGGTAATTGCGGATGAACATCCCCGGGAATATGAAACTTATGACAAAATATGTCAAGACCTTTCTGAGTAAGAACATACTTAATATCTGTAATATTGCTCATGGTAAATACTAAGAAAGGATCAGAACCTAACCTGAAATTCTAAAAGTTCTTCAAAGAAGGACACAACACAGAGTAAATAGTTAAAAAACTTAAAGAATTTTTAACAATGGCTATAATGGAAGAAGAGGAGGAAAAGGAAACAGTGAAAACTAAATCAGGTATTTATACCCATGGCATATTTAATTCAAATTAATCTCAGATGGATACACGTGTCCATGACGTCCAAGTCAACGGATAGGACTAAAAGTGAAAAATGGTGATGACAGTTAGACAAGTGGGCCACACAATCAAATCAGTCAGAAGACGAAAGGCCAAGAAGAGTCCATGTCTCACACGTTTCACCTAACAGGTACAACGAAACGTCACGGAAGAAGCAAATAGCCGCGTAAGAAGAAAATAGCCGCGGAAGAAGCAGGAGTGTCGCGGAACCTTTGTCTAGTAACGTTCACTACGCACAGCACGCAGCGCCGCACGTAACAAACAAACTAGACTGGAGGGACTTGATGACGTATAGTACGAATAACAGGCTTATTAGGCTTAACTCGTACTATACACATTTGGGCTTTGGCCCAACACGACAAAACATACGAGCTGCCACTAAGCCAGGATAAGCTGGTTGCGGCCCGGATATTTCAAGACGAACGCAGATCAGGCACTTCCGTAACACACGTGCGAAAGGCAATCTGTGTTCGCAACTATGATTACAAGCGGATCCTTGCCCGACAAGGGTCCCACTCTGGCCACTAATAATCATAAGCGAAATACTAGAAAAACCTAGTATTTGGCTCACCTATAAAAGGGGGGTATCTGACATTCCAAAAGGGTACGATTTTCTGACTCACATTTACACACACTTACTCTGACATTCTCTAATAACATGATCTCTTACTCTTACGCCGGAGCTTAATGGTGGGGTCGTCCCACGATAAGGCTAACGATTTATCTTTATTTGTGCAAGAAATTGTCTCATCACTTGGTTTAGTACAAGATCTAATTCATCAATAACTTATTAGCCCAACCCAATAAGCACCTCATATCTATTTCATACCCTGTCACACTTTTTATAATAACAACCACAGTTTACTCTATAAGAACAATTTCACAGAAGGTTATGATAATGTTGATTTTGACTTTGACTTGACATCACTGGATATTAGAAAACAGGAAACTGTTTACTGCAGAAGTTCTACAATCGGTTTTCGAGTGAAGGTAATGATGTTAAAGTGTCTGAAATAAATGGTACGGAGGATGGTGTTGCGTTCTTTCTTAATTTTTCAGTTCATGCTTCAAATAAGGATCATAAAAAAGGTGAAGATACTAGAATTCTTCCGGTTCATTATTCTGACAACTATTTTTTGTTGGTTCCTGGTAAGGAAATGACAATCACAATTTCTTTTGAGGTACCTATGGGTGTCACACCACGAGTCTCGCTTCATGGCTGGAATTATGATAGTGCACACACCAAGGTTGTCAAAATTGCGATCCTGATCGTAGGATCGTACGATCCTACGATCCCACATACAAAAAACTATCAGGATCGTAACAAGATCGCAATTCAAGTAGGATCGTTTCAGGATCTGTAGGTCCTAAGTCTTGGATCTGATTAGCCTTTTGTAAGCCAATAACTTACTTGAATAAATCCAAATCAACTATAAGAGAGACAATGACTATGAATACTATGTGCTAATGCGGAATCTTAACACAAGTACTAAGAAGAACAATTGTAAAACTAACTTCGTATATTGCTATTGATTTCTATTAGGTTTGGATTACCAAACACTATGCCGTAGGGTTCCTTTTATACACCAAGGAAACCCTAAAAGGCTTTACAAAATGTGTGAAAGGATAATGCATATCCTTTCCTAAGATATCTCCTAAGATATCTCTAAGATAACTATTATAACTATTCTGTTACATAAACAGACTTAACTAGACAAGGCCAGTACTAACTATAGTACTGCCAGACTTAACTTAGTACTGGCAGACTTAACTATGTCTACCAGACTTAACTCTATAACTACCAGACTTAAGTCTGTTTACAATAATTCCTAACAATCCTCCCCTAACTTGAACTTCACTTGTGATCTTCAAGTTTCTTTGAGTGTCTTCATTATAAGCTTCTTGAGGATTTTGTGAGCATTATCTTTGGAATTATTCTTGAACTGCAACATGATGATCTTCCTGAATAAACAAGTTCTTGACTTCTATCAGCAACGCTTGAAATCATCACTACCTGATCTTTGCAGCAACTAATCTTCTAAGTATCATAATCAGCACTTCACAGCAACAAGTCATATCTCTTCAGCAACACTTGAATAAGCAACAACATTGACTATATGTACATCAAATCATAAAGTTTCAGTCTATTCTCATCACTTCCAGGTGTGTTAACTCCTGTGAGAGGTGAATCATTGAAAATTTAATGGATTTGATGTCTCTTTACCAGTTAGCCATTAACTCTAGAGTAGTCAGTCCTTTGGTAATTGTTATTATATTCCAGAGTTGTGGTGACCGTTTGAACAGGAGTCATTTTTGCTTTTGGAATAATATAGTTAATTTGTGTATATCTATAATACATTTTCTTTATCTGGATTTTTTCATCAAGGATTTTTACATCCGTTTTTATTAGTCGGATTGTTATTATAACTCTTATACATATGGAGATGATAAACAATATCTTATGAACTAAGAATTAATTTTGTGCCAGTTTGGCATCCAGTGCTACCCCAAATTGTTTTATATAGGATGAGAATTAAATTGGGAAGGCAAGTCTAACTTCAAATGACTTTTTGGAAACAAAAAGTTCCTTGCGGGTGACAACCCGGAAATTGTTATTTTTTTATTTTTTTTATCGAGTTAAGTTTTTCTAAGTTTGTACTTCCACTGATGTTCTTTTACGGCGTTATCCCAAAACCCCATGGATATACGTATTGACTATCATGAGACGTAATCCTAGTCTCTATTTTTTCAAGCACAGTCTATACGAATATTTCATTAAAACGCATACAGCGTTTTTCAGGTATCCAATTCGGCGTATCTAGGGTATGGATACGGCGTATCGACTTCCTGTACAATATTTAGTTATAGTTTACTGTATTTTAACAAATACACCGGAGTTGGGAGTAGTTGACACTTCTTTTCCTTCTTTCGCCTTAATACAGGAACTTCTGAATGACAATGGACAAACATTGGATTAGAGTATTTTATAAATATGGAGATTTGAAGTGTTGGAGTCTTGAAATCCCAAGACGGCTGTTCAACACACCTTTTTGCCATGAACTCAACTTGGAGAAGAATCATTCCTAAGCAAAAATTATCAGGGGATTTTCCTCGTTCTAATTCTATTTCCCTTATTATTTAATTGTTTTATTTATACAACGAGGATGTTGTATAATTTAAGTGGGGGATGGAGAATTAGAACGTACTTGTCCTTATTTTCATAAATAAAATGCTAACATGCTTAAAAATGGATCAAATTTAAAAAATTTAGCATCAATTTTTGTGAAAAATTACTAGTTACATTACCCTAGCGCACTATAAAATTAATGTCTATTTTGTGAGATTAATGCCTATCGTTACTATTGCTTACTAAAATTCACAAAAATATGGAGCTGTGCGTTGATTATAGTGGACTTTAGAAACTTAGGCCTGATATATCCAGCTCGAGACCTCAATGATGAGTACTATGGATTTAGATTGCTGTAACATGCTGACTGGTAAATTTCTAAGATATAAACCACAAACTGCCTACATTGTTCATAATACTAACTAATACACTAGTTAGTTGACCCGTGTAACCCTTTTGACTTACTCTCATTTTTAGAGATCTTAAGATACCCCTGTAGTGGAACAACTTGTTAAGCCATTTCTTTCTTTTTTTCCTCACCAATTAAAAATTGTTTCGTTTCACCTTTACACCTTAGCCTACCGTGTAGATTAAAGCCTATTTGATCAAATGTTGTTAGTCGCTTTCGTGTAAAGTTTTGTAGTTCCTGCGTCAAAGTGAAAATTTCTCTATCTATGTAATGGTCGGGAAAATTGCACAATGCAATGGGAATGTTTGTAGCTCGTGTGTTTTTGCTACTTTCACAATTATGTATTATGTCCGAAAGAAGAAAAGTTCAAGAGAAAATTAGCCGGACAAATGATGATTATGAAGACGGTGAAATTACGCCGAGATTTATGATGTATTGTTGAAAAAAAATATGAATGATGAAAAAGATAGTCGGTTCATAGAGCTTACACCGATGAAATTATTTGAAAGGATCGATTATTCGTTGATACGCACAAAAATCAACGATGTAAAGTATTGTAAAAAGTGGCCGATATCACCACTTATTTTGTAAAAGTATGTAAAGTTCGGGATGTAAGGGAAGTTGACCGTTATGGGAACGCCAACTTAGGTTGTCATTGTCATCTATGATCGAGACGTTTGTTTATAAGTTCGAGTCTTTGTCATGGAACGGTCGGGGAAAGTTACTAGCAACCGCACCTTATTTGTTGGCTTTAATCTATTTGTTTGTTTATTTTATTTAACAACAATTTTACTTCCCTTTCCTGATAACTAACCTTAGGATCTACTCGAATGAGGATGTGTACGAGCATGGATGTCTATTCCGTCGATACGGCCATGTATTCATGTCTCAGCTGCCTTGTTTGACGACGACCTCTGGTGAAAGTCAGAAGCTCCACACCCTATATCATTCTTCATCTTAATAAGAATGATTAAAAACCCGAGCCTTCTAATAAATACCCAATTTACCTTTTGACTTGTTACTCCTTAGCTTTAGAGGTGGAGATGTGTATCCTTGCCAAGCCTATGATACGAAGCTAATCACGACTGAGCAAATGAGCGTACCACTAAAATGATACACCCTAGATTAGTTGAGTGATCTGAGTGATTTCATTTCCATATTTCGTGAGGAGCTTGGTTTTGTACAGGTGATCTGAACATGAAAGAAATGCTTAACGGAAAAATCCTTAACCTCGGTTGGGATACATTTTCAAAATCTTTCTAAAGTCTACTTGAGGACAAGTAGGATTCAAGTGGGGGGATATTTGATATCATCAAATAACGTCATACTTTACTATCATTTATCCCACGTATTTTACCCACTTTTATATAATTATTGCAAGATATTGGTACTTAATTGCTTAAAGTTTATTATTGCAGTAATTATGGAGTCACTTGTGAAGAAGAAGCAAAAAGGCGCAATTCTAGAGCTTAAACAAAGACATTTGAAGAATACTATTTTCTGCACCTATACGCCGTATCCAGCAATAAAGATATGGTGTATCAGTGCCAGCTCAACACAAGAAACGCGTAATGATCAATTCCCGATCCGGCGTATCCACTACTACCAATACGCCGTATGCACAGCTGTTCATCAGTCAAAGATATGCATTTAATATGATTGATGGTAATTATCTTAATTGATTTGATCTTATCGCGGACTCCAAGGAAATTAATCCCTATACGCCGTATCCACTTATCCCGATACGGTGTATCCAAACGTATTTTAGACACTATAAATACAAGACTCAAAAACAAGTTTTAGTGTGCAATATCACATTCTTTGTATAGTATACAACTAAAGTCTAATTCTCAAGCCAAGAAGAGTAGCCAAGGTCGAACACTACTCCTAATTCCATAGAAGACATCGTGTAATTCTTACTTTCTTAATCATTCGATTTTTAATTGTTTGATCACGTTTATAATAATGAATAATTGTGGGCTAATACCCTCGGGTATTAGCCATGTTAATGAAGATTATAATGTTTGGTTTGTTTTAATCCGGCTTTGTTTTAATCCGGTATTAGCCAGGATGGCTCTTCATGTTGTGTTCTATATGCCCAGACCAATAGGATCACAAATGACACCTTATCATTACTCTTTGATTATGAGCTTAGTTGACCGGCAGGTGACCCGATAATTGTTCAACCAATATTGTTCATTTATTAATTGGTATTGATTTTGGTGGTGGACTACCGATGTATAAAACAACATCAAACAATAAGTGGGTAAAGTCCCGATGGGCTAGGGTATTAACATGATCACCACTGCTTTAATTCCCTATGGAAGATTATAATTAAACTATAGGATGCTTTATGCGGATGCGTTAATCATGACAGGATTGTTCGTGTCTAGGTCTTAGGAAGAAGTACCGCCTAAGTCTTAAGAATGATATGCCGCCTCGAGATAAGCAGCCATTACACTAATTAATCAAACCAGCATTTAATCAGATTTAACATGGTTAATATAGTTTTCTATTATTTGGCTCGTTCCGCTCTTTTGTCTTGTGTTTATTTGCTTTAGTGTGTATTGTGCTTAGAATTAATATTTGTCACCATAAACATGTGCCAATCTCTTAGCCTCAAAACTCCCCTTTTAGCTCTAGTAAATATGTATAGCATAGGTTTAACCAGTAATTAGACTAATCTAGATAGAATAAAATATTGATAGAATAACAGGTTAACTCTCACTCTTAGTGTTCGACACCCTACTTACCGCGAAGCTACATCTTGACCGGGTACTCTGCCCGTTAAAGTGTTGTCTTTAGGTTAGTCGGCTAAATATAAATGTAAAACCTGATAATCATAAATAACACCTATACAACGACACATCAACGTGACAGTTTACTGTTCACAAAACTAAAATTTAGTTGTCCTCTAGCGGTTGACAAGTTTTGTCATTTTTATTAACGATCCTTCAACTATAATACATTTGCTTCACCACGAACAACTTAGACTAATATAAGTATGCACTCTGCACCTCCTAACTTGTATTAAAACTAATATAAAAACCCCATCTCACACGCATCATTTCTATTATACTAAAATAAACAGGTGACACTAAAATCACCAACACATGCAACAAACGATCTTCACTTCAATTTCTTGGTTGAGATCGATTACTTTGTGTATGTGCCTCGATTTTTGTTACCAAGTGCGTGCCTGATTTTTTCCTATGTATGTGTCTAGTTTATTGATTTTGTGAGTGTGTGTGTGCTTTTTTTAGCGTACGTGTGTGGTTTATTTGGTCGGTATAATTGTGACTCTAATAGCCAGCAAAACGACGTCGTGTAGTTTAGGTGGCAATTTAAGTTGCACCGTTCATTCCAAAACGATCGCGTTTCACCTTGAAATTGCGTCGTTTGGTTCAACCCGAGTCTTAAACGGTCCAACCTACCCTCTAAACGGTGACATTTTGGGAAGTCCAAAACATAGTATTTTGCTTCGCTATTGTATAAAAGGGTAATAACCATGAGTAACTAAGTTTATTCTGTTATAGAGTGTGCCGGATACATCTAAACATTGCAAAACACATGAAATTAATCAGTTTTGTCATGTAGACGAGTACTCGTGCATAATAATGGGGTGTTATAACGACAAAGAGTCATGATTCTGATATTTGGATTGAAATGTGGATAGGGATTGGGAGCAAAATAAACGTCTCGTTGGTCATGTTTTTGTTAGGAAGCCAAAATAACACTTGTCGTATGGTTTTGCATTTTTAGACAATAGTTATTATACAATAATTACCCCCCAGAAATTTCTCAAGAGTTTATATTGTATTGCTTCTAACAAACCAAAGTATAAAAGTTAAGATTTGTCTAAATTTTCATTTTGTTTACATATTATGCGTTTGTCTTTAATTTCTGTGTACTAAATACTTTCCAAAGTATGTATGTCTTCAGTTTCTAATCCCATTCATTACTTTTTAGTTTAATTTCAAAGTAGGGTATTAAAAGGGTAAGTTAGTCAATTAACATTACTTTTAAAAAAAAACTTTAAATTATTAAGTTTAATAATACATGCTTTATAAGTCAATAAGATTACTGAAACAATTTTAATTTAGTAACTGATAAAAGTTGAATGGTACCGTATCCATTGAATTTAACAATCATCAACATCAATATAAAATAACTCTAATGGAGATCTCAGGCGATCTTCCCTTGAAACCCTAATATCACTCTGATCTACTACCTTCTATTTTTCATAATCCTGCTAAGGCCCTGTTATTCGAGTTGTTTCACTTTGTGATCGTTCTCATAACAAAGTTTCTTACAGGATGATTGCTTTGGAACCATAGGGATTGGTTTGATTTTTTAAGGTTTTCTTCGTATTGTTTTGGATCTGTCCATCATTCTTTTCGCTTCTTTTTTCATGGGTGTCAACAATCATTCTTCTTTTTACTCGAAGGAGGATCAAACTCAGAAGATATCCAAATCAGTTTTTGTTACGAACTTCCCTGAGCACTTCATTGCTCGAGATCTATGGAATGTGTGCGTGGCTTTGTTGGATTTAGTTTCCAAGTTCATAACTAATTGGTAAGACTGGCGTTAAAAGTAGAGTCCTTTTTGGGTTGCCCTCAGTGAACCGTTAAGAGAAATAATATTAATTAGAATTAATATTATATGTATAATTAATTGGTTTATTAATTTATTAATAGTTGGTAAATTAATTAGAAACTAATTATAAAGAAGCATGGGTTGAATATGAACTAATAGAAGGAGTATTAAGTTGAACAGGCCGGGAATACCCATAAGGGACCCATGGGACATTTTTTGGGGAATTCCCACAACCCTCCAAAGACCTATTCCAAATCCATTCCTCTCAATATAAATAGTGTTGGATTATGTCCACGTAAAATAATATATGTCCGAAAAGTTTATTCGAGCCTACGGGGACGCACATGTTAATACGTAAAACAATGATATTAATATATTAGTGTAATATATTAATTAGTGATTTAATAAATGATCTTTAAATATATATTAATTATTTAACGGAATATAATATTAGTCGTTAAATGTTAATAGAAGGACAACTAAGCAAAATCGGAAAAAGGAAAGTTTTGGTTTCCTTCCTTGGGGCGGTCAAACCACCTCCATAAGGAGGTGGGATTGCTTAACTTGCACTCCAAGTTTGAGAGGCTATATAAAGGGATTTAGGGATTCATTATTCATGATTCACATATGTTTTGAGAAAATTATCCCTAAATCTCTTCATCTCTTCCTCTTTGTTTGATCGACCGAAAACCCACAAAGGGTTTCGGTTCTTATGCTTAGTTCGACCAAAATAAAAAACAACAAGGGTTTCGGTTTGGTTTTGGTTCGACACAAAAGAAACCGCAAGGGGTTTTGGTTCTAGTTGATTGTCAAGAAGAAGGTGATCGTTTGTTAAAAACACTACTAGTACTAGCATACTTCATTGTTTGCTAAGAACGTATTGTGTGTGTCGAAGTAGAGAGATCTTGATTTAGATCTTGCATGGTATTCCTTTTATACATACGCGTATATTCAAGATGGTGTAACGTTTATTGCTAAAAGGTACACATCTCTAATCTTGTTAATTATGAATTCTATACGTGTTTACTTTACGATGCGTACTCGTGTTTAATGGTTAAAAGTTGTAAGAACCCAACAGTGGCATCACGAGCCATCGTGTAGAATTTGTAGTTACAAGAAATTAAACTTGACAAAATTAGGGTTCTTGATTTATTTTTTAAGCCCTTTGGGCATTTTTATGCATAAAGATTCTATCTTTATGTATAAAGTTTCAATCTTTATTGGTTATAAAATTAATTAGACGTATCTTAGGTTGTATGAAATTTTATAAGATTAAAACTTGATGCGTTTGATTGTTAATTGATGGGTTTATGTTCAAATTAATTGTTAATTCGTTGTCCATGATAAATACATGCAAATTTATCGTGGAGGGATATATGATATAATCTTGTTAATTGTTAAAAGATTTTTATGCAAATATGATGATCAAGAATTAAAACATAGACATTAAATTTTATTTGGTAAGATCCACGGATTTAAAGCTAGGGAAGACCTTAGCTATGTCTTGATGGGGCCTAAAGTTGCTTAAAATTTTATGTGCTATGTGGTATATATTTATATATGGCTTACGCAATCGATTATATCGATGGATGTGGCCGGAATCATTGAATGAAGGAGCCTTATATGAATATATACATTTTTTAATTATTAGATAATTTGGATCATAATTGATATTTGCATGGCTTGATTGTTAAGTGTTTTTAAATAAGTGTTATATGTATTAGTTTTGTGTTTATATTGTTTTATTTTAAGTTTTGACTTGTGAGAAAATAAAAGGGTTTTTTGAAAAATAAATATAAACATGAATAATAATTATGAAATAAGATTTATTATGGACTATTAATTGAAGTCTTATGTGTCAATTTAGGTTCGACTTACATCCGATAATCATGGCCTTCGGGTTTTCCATGACGAGACTTGTAATTTAATAGTTTATAATGTGTTTTTAAAATTAAAGATTTATTTTTTATCAATGACGAAATTTGCAAAAGTACTATTTAGTTTCAAGGATAAAGTTCGGGGAGACTCATCAAGACTTCGGTCTTGTAGATACCATTACCCTATAATACCTGACTACGTTGTAGTTTCCTTACCTTTCATACTATTTAGGAATGTCGCTAATGTCTAGGGATTTTGATGGTTTTATAATCATCATTCTTTAATATTTTCCCGCGATAAAATATAAAATCTTTAAGATTTGAAAACATGTTGAATCGTCAATTTTTAAAGGTAACACTATTTATACATGAGATGTATAGAAAATAAGTGATACTGTAATAAATAACTTAATTGAGTAAAGTTTTTATTAAAATTTATGATACGAATATGTATGCATGCTTCTTCGTACATATTTGCCACGTCAAATATTATACCCTTTTAAATAAGTTATTGCCATCCAAATTGTAAGAACACTTGCAGTTGCTTTTTACTATGCGTGAGACGTATGTAGATTGCAATCCCAAGGTGATTATACACTTTTTCGTGAGACATTAGTGTTACATAATCACAGTTCTTGATTGGACGACTTAATCGGTTTAGTGGCGAGACCTTAAACTCGAGGCACACATGGGATAAAACATGCTTACTAGCATATTAATGTAATAAATTAAGTCCCATAAGGTTCTAGGAATTACATCGGTGGCAATTATTAATCGTCAATTACCTTTTGAATACACCAATGCTAGCAAATCAACTAATGTGATGGTGGTATGTCAAGTTGGATCCTAACCTTTAGAAAATCAATTGTTTAAAAGGTTTAAACATGGGTAGTTAATTTTCTCTAAGGAATATTATCGAAAATACTAAATTTTGCAATTCTATTAATAGTATTAATGCAACGATAAACCGTAAACAAGGGTTTGTTTCTTTTATGAAAAAGTCAAACCGAGACTCCTTTCCTTGTAAGGAACAAAAAGACTCAATCCTATCATCTTTGTTGCTCCGAAAAGTTATAATAGGAACGTAGGAATTGTCCTAATGTAATTAAATTCATAGCAAACTTAAATATTAAGAAGATTGCATAACTTATATTTTCATATAGATTTCATCACCCTTATTCGGTAGAGAATACTTAAAACATATAAGACATTTGGATAACTAGAGAACATGTTCTTAAAGCTATCAAATGATAACATCTTAATGTAAGATACTTTATGAGTTTTTGATTAGGAAATACCAATACTACCGTATGATTTATCTAGTTATTTGCTTTAATCAAATTAAGGAGGAAATTGCATGCCCAATTTTCAAGTTAATAAATAGCATTGATGGAAAGTTCATCAACTACATAGTAGAAATTTTAAAATCTAAGTACGTTGTTACTAATTAGGTTTTTAAAAGGAGTAGGAAAATAAATAGACCACTATTTGTTTTTTACTGGTTATGTAACACTTACAATGTTGTCAAATCCTGTGGGAGCATCGTGATTTATTTCTGAACAAGACATTCGTGTAATGTTGTCTAGTTTAGTGGGAGCTACAAGGTTTATTATCTTGGTAGTAACCCATATTATTTCTCGCTTGTCTTGAGATAATGTATAATTTTCCAACTATAGACCTTCATGGTTTTAAGAATAGTCGTGCACTATTTATTATTAAACAAAGTGGTTCTATATCTACTTGTAAGCTAATATATGTGACACTATCATATTGTCCACATAAACAAATGAACGTCGTATTGTTTAACTACATGTATGATGTTGTGCCATGCACAAGTGAGAGAAATCTTTATTGTGTGCAAGGTACAACACATGACAAGAACAATATGATTAAATGGTTCTCTTGACCGTAAGGTAAAAAACTAATATTCTACTAGGACTTATTGCCCTATTTAGAACATATGTCAAGATATGAAATAAAGACTACTTCAAGTAAAATGTTTATGTGTTTTTGGAATGTCCAAAATAATGAAGTAATCTCAATTTAAAGACTACTTCAAGTAAAATGTTTATGTGTTCTTGGAATGTCCCAAATAATATGTGTTCTTGAAATGTCCAAAATAATGAAGTAATCTTGTTTAACTTGAAATTATTATTGAAGCTAAGAGTTGGCATACATAATTACTTTAGTTAAAAATGTTTATGTTTATTGTAAATTAATAAACTTGAAGTCCTTTAATTGTTGAAAGACTTATAACATAAAGTAAGTTATGTATTCTAGAGATGACATAAACAAAAAGTCCTTGAATTGTTCAAAGGCAAAATAATGTATAGTTAACATGTTATATCTTTTGAAAAGTATGCACATAGAGTTCTTGAACTAGTTAAAATCATATACATTATTGCATGCAAATAGGTTTTAAATGCTATATATTCAATTTGGTTTGACACAATTGATTAGTATGTAACCTAAAGAGTATTAAGTTATTAGGATTGTGATAAAGTCTCACAATTAAACTACTCATAGAATACCACATATTATGGTATGTCTAGAGTGTTGAATCAAATTCTTTGGAATTATTTGATTTTGATAACTTAAATATTTTACCTCTAAATATGTCAAGGTTTGAAAATTGAGCATGTACTCAATAAAACTTTAACCTAGAAGGTTAATAAGACACCATCATGATTATGGAATGTGATGACTCACATTAAGTCTTAATAAATTGAAGTTCTGAATTTATTAAAAGTATTATGAAGAATGATATCAACAAACTAAACTAAATGTATCTTGTAATGTCCTAAAAGAGAACACATTCTTGTTACTCTGCATGCTAAATAATGTTAGAAGAGTCTCTAATTATAAAAAGCAAGTGGGAGCATTTTTTAGATCTGGTAGAGATAAAAATACAAAATACAAAATACATAACCTTCTAAACACACTAGTGAATATCATACCGAAGCTGTACATGTAAATGTCAAACCTTATAATGATAAAATACTTGTTCATAGATCCGCAATGATACCTCAAATACTTGATTGATAAATGTTATATCAATATTGAGGAATGTGAGTGATCACGGTGAACCTGTTAATCATAAAGATGCATTGTTGAATTTTGAATTTGATAAATGACTCAAACTATGAATGTTGAGATGTTGTCCAAAAAGATAATCAATTTTGGAACTTGATTGATCTTTAACTTAACGGTTAGACTGTGAAGTTAATATGAGTTTCTTTAAACGAAAAGAAAAACTCAAGTGGTTTTATTTCTTTGTTTTTAAACTCATAAGGACAATGTTGTACACATATTTAATGCATGCATTATTATAGGATTTTAATCATACTCAAGCAATTAATTATGATTAAATATTCTTTCTATATGCACTAATTATATAAAGATGGTTGATTGTCATACTAGGTTCATATTGATGAAATATGACAATAGAATGCCAAAACTATTCCTTGAATGATTACTATTGCGAGGACGATTAGTAATCAAAGGATGTTATGAATTCATTTAATCTTTATGAAGTGTACAAGCAGCAAGAATCCAAGTATGGGTTATTGCAAGCATCTAGGAGAATAATCTTATGTTTATTGTTAAATAAAGATAACTCCTGAGTATTTCTAAAAGCCAGTGGGAGTATTATGTTCAGGTTTCTTTCACCTGAAAGTTTTAGAAAATAAAATATACAACCTTGAAATATATGTTTATTGCTATAAACATATGCGGTATTGTAACCTTTGGCCTTTTTATGTTCTAAATATTTCATTAATAGTCATTTGACTATTTGACTTTAGTCAGTTTATTCAGATTTTGTACCGTGTTGACGGTGGTGATTTTATGAGATATGTGATGATTTGAGGTTTATTGTGATTAATAATCCTTTTTTAAAGGTATTATTGTGTTATGTGTATTCCGGGTGGTTTAACCCGTGAAATTTGAGAAATGCAAAAAAACGAGTCTGACACGTCCGTTAATGTTCAAATTGAATTTTGAAGGGTTTAAAGTGTAAATATGGTAAGTGAATAATCTAAGTTAATAGAAAAGTATTTTTAAGGTGAATAAAAATGCTTTTTAACTTTGGGGTAAATTTTACGGTTGAGTTTTATGAGCTTTTAAGTGGTTTCGACACGAAAAGAAAGGCCCGAGACTCCCTTGGATCCCATGGCCGGGTATGGTTAGAAAGGGAGACAAGGAGGCGAAATTTTAGCTCCTTTGTCTAAGAGATGTACATATATATGCTTCCACTAGAATTATTTTCATCATAATTCATTCCATTTACAAAAAAATAAAAACACACACTTCTCTTTGTGTGTGTATAGTTTTCTAATCCGCCACCAACAACACGACACACACTCACAATTTTTGACATTGATCAAGACAACTTGTAAGACATAAGTAAGTTGGGGTAGGATTCCTAGTGTTTTAAGGATTATTCATTTAACAACGTTTGGGTTGTCCTGTTTCAAGTCAAATCTACAAATTTGAAGATTTTTCCATGTAAGTTTACAAATTTAAATATGATTGTCCTTTTGGTTTATGTTGAATGCATACGATGTTGGTTGTTAAACAAGTTGATCGTGTAAAAATTCAATTTTTGGAAGGCAAAATGAAATTAAAAAGGGTGAGTTTGGTTCGTGAAAATGAAAAAAAAAACAAGGTTTTAGTAATTTTGATATATGGTCGTGATGGTAGAATAATGATAAGATGCTAAGAATTCTATTTTTGATAAGTAGCTTGTAATAGCATATTCGAGCCTTAATTTTAAGCTATTACCTTCTTGGCTTATTTGGGCTTAAAGGCCAAGTGTAAATTCCCAATAGTTCACTAGAAAAGTGATTTTGATATTATTTTGTGTTTAGCATATTTAGTGGGGAACTATTTATTTTTTTTTTTCTTTTTTTTTTTTTTTTTAGGGAAGCTTATGGTAGGAACTAAAAGTGATACCATAGCTTAAAGCTTCTTTTTAAAGCTTATTATATACTATTTTGAAGTTTAAGGTACATCACACCCAATAAGTCCTATTATTGAACCGCGGCTTAAAATGGGAGGGTTTATTGCTCTGGATACAATTCTACATATAATTATAAACTATATATGTAAAATGGGCCCCCCCCCCTTGGATCGTATTGTTTGGACTTGTAAATACTAATAATTGACCCTTGTTGGGCCTTAAGGCCCAAGAAAGCACATTTGGTCCCATTTTAAGCGCGTTGACGGACTTTTGAAATGAGTGAAAATGAATTTACGAAGTATATAGAATTCATTTTTGGAATAAAAGTGTTGGTAAAGTGTTAAAGATTGAGATTTTGGAATTGTCGAAAGTGTGTCAGAATTTGTGAAAAATTGTGAAGTAATAAGGTTTGAACCCTTTGGAAAAACGTTGTAGCAATGAACGTCTCAAGTCTAAATTTCGTAAAACGTTATACTTTGAAATTTTTCTTAAAAACATGATTTTTGATTTTTTTATAATATTTAATTATTTTATTTATTTTCACTAAAAGACGAAAAGAATAATTTTTCTCGAAACTTCTCTAATGTGTTTATCATGAGTAAACGTTTTATTTTCAACTGTATAATGATTATTTTGAAGTGCCTAAGGTGTACCAAATGGACTTGTCGAGATATATTTATAATTAATAATTATAAATATTTATTATATTACTTATCTATTTGCGCTAAATAGTATAAGTATGTATTATCGGAGAATGAGATTTGAAATTATGTAGGGAATAAGTCTCCAGCCATCACACACTAAACTATTTTGGGTAATTGAACAACCGTCTAAACTCCTATGCATCAAACGTTAATATTGGTTTTGGCGTGAAGATTAAAATGACATTAACTAACTGGTGTGTGCGGGAGTCGTTGCATTTGCTTGTGTAGTAGAAGTTGGTTGCTAAAGGCTTGCTTAAGGTGAGTTCTCGAAGCCCTATTTTTTACTGATTTTCCATTGCGGGAAAATGATTCTCAAATGTGTTTTAAAATGTTTTAAATTGATCTGTGCGAAATGTGGTTTTGTTTTTGGGACAAGATATGTGCTTATGACTGTTATGTGAATATTATGTGTTGATTTACTTGCATGTACTGTGTTTGGCATGGCAAGGTTCTGTGTGGTACTTGTATGTACTGTGTTTGGCATACAAGGTTCTGTGTGGTACTTGTATGTACTGTGTTTGGCATACAAGGTTCTGTGTGGTACTTGCATGTACTAATGTTTTGGCATGAAGGGTCAGTGTGGTATTCCCTAATATAGTGCTCCAGCTGGTAGGCCCTTTAGGTGCGTTAGTGATTGGGAGTTGCGACTCCGGGTTTATTATTAAAATGTCATGATATTAACAAGCGGGGATTGCATGTCCTTTAGAATTGGTAGCATATATTCCCTATCATATAGCACTAATTATTCACTGTTGAAATATGGCACAAAGCACTTTTGGGTTTAAGGTCAAACCTACGAGCTCACCAACATTATTGTTGACGTTTTCGAGTATCATTTTCAGGTGAAGTGAAAGATGAGTAGTTTGGTGATTGATAGCAGACTTAGAAGTATCCCGTGTGGAATTTCGTTTGAAGTCTTGCTTGCTTGTTGTTTGATTTTAGTATTTGGAGATTTTGGATTAAGTTTGGTTATGGTCCCCTGCGAGGGCATATGAATAAATGTAAGAGATTTGTGGATTTTAGTTGCGATTTGGGACATCACTTGAGTTTGTTCAAGGTTGATGGTCTTCATAGCACTTGGAGTTTATGCAATGTAGTTTTCTCTATTTTTGTACCTTGTGTTATGATTGATCATTATGTTGCATTCCTGAGTTTCCACCATTGTCGGAGTGTGACAGATGGGTAATCAGAGCCAAGGTTATAGAGAATTAGGTGGATTGGCCTAGACTATAACCTAAGATCCGTCGTTTAGTTGCGTATAGGATCTATGTGTGCGGTGTTCCGCTTTTGGTGTACCTTTGTGTGTTCTTGGTTTGGTGCCTTAGTTATGTCAGTCATTGAAATGAGTGGGCTCAATATAATATGAATGAGAAAGGATGCGAATATAAGTACGGTGGCCAACGTAATTATAAGTGTGTCACAACTCACTCATACTTGGTATTGTTGTTCACATAAACTGATGTTGACACCGTAGGGTGGTGTTGTGCGTATATTTTGTTTTGTATAGTAAGATATTCGATGAATGTGTGCGAGTCTTCCCACTTACCTAACGTTTCCCATGTTCTCCCTCGTATAGATAATGTCGCCAAGGATGAGAACCCGAAGTGCTGGCCGGCTTGCTGCCGAATCACTAGGAGGGGGAACGGGTAAACGGGTTAGTAGAGGTGGAAGGGGTAGAAGACCTAGGGAAGATAATGATGAGCGTGTTGATGAATTGAATGGTCGAGGTAATGACCAAGGTAGGGGAGCTAATAGGGGTGTAGAGGGAGCTAATGGGAATGTAGGGGAGCCAATGGGGGTGCACTCGACTTCCCAACGATCATTGCCCAGCAATTGCGAAACCTCTTACCCGCCATGTTGGCCCAGGTTAGTAACCAAGGGAATGTTGGAAATCAGAATGGTAATGTGGTTAATGAGAACATTCAGGGGAACGTTGGGAATGTGATAGTGAATGGAAACTGGGTAGGTTGTTCGTATAAGGAATTTTTAGCGTGTAACCCTAAGGAATATGATGGTAAGGGAGGTGTTGTAGCCCTCACTCGTTGGATTCAGAAAATGGAATATGTGCATGATATGAGTGGTTGTAGTATTGACCAAAAGGTAAAATACACTGCTGGTTCATTTGTGAGTAAGGCTATAACGTGGTGGAACTCTCAGATCCGCACGCTAAGTCGGGAAGTTTCTGTTAGTATGTCATGGAATGACTTTAAGTGTATGATGATACAAGAGTTTTGTCCTAGTCATGAGATGCAAAAATTAGAATCAAAGTTGTGGAATCACGCCATGGTCGGGGCTGGCCATGCTGCGTATACTGATAGGTTTCATGAGTTGGCTAGGTTAGTTCCACATTTGGTAACTCTTGAGAGTAGGATGATTAAGAGGTATGTGTATGGCCTTGCTCCACAAATCTGTGGGATGGTGGCAGCAACAGAGCCAAAGACTATGCAAAAGGTTGTGCAGATTTCTAGTGCACTGACTGATGAGGCTGTTAGGAATGGAACAATTAAGAAGGTTGAGAAGAGAGGAAATGTGGGGGAACCTAGCAAGGATAGGAATGGAAGGGATGATAATAAGAGGACCAGGACTGTGAATGCTTTTGCTACTACTGTGAACCCTGTAGGAAGAGAGAATACGGGTACTTGGCCCAAGTGTACCACCTGCAACTCCTACCATGCACCCGGTAGACCTTGTCGCACATGCTACAACTATAACCGCCCGAGTTATTTGGCAAAGGATTATAGAAGTGTGCCAAGGAATGTGAATCCTGTCAATGCTAGAAACCCACCTGTTAGGGCATGTTATGAGTGTGGTAGTACCGACCATGTTAGGCCAGCTTGTCCTAGATGGAATAGGGTACAAGGACCAGGAGGAAACCGTCCAAACTAAGTTGTTGCTAATAACGAGCGTCAGGGTCGTGGAAACCAAGGGAACCAGGCTAGGGGTAGGGCATTCATGTTGGGAGCAGAGGAAGCTCGCCAGGATCCGAACATTGTGACGGGTACGTTTACTTTGAACAAGCACTTTGCCACTACCTTATTTGACTCTGGTGCCGACTATAGTTTTGTTTCCACTACCTTCATACCTATGTTAGGCTTAGAGCCCAGCGACTTAGGTTTCAAATATGCGATTGAAATAGCTAGCAGGCAGCTAGTAGAGATTGATAAGGTTATTAAGGGTTGCAAACTAGAAATTGAGGGTCATATCTTTGACATCGACTTAATACCTTTTGGACATGGGAGTTTTGATGTGATTATAGGTATGGACTGGTTGTCTAATTTTAAAGCTGAAATAATTTGCCATGAGAAGGTAGTGAGGATACCGCTACCGGATGGCAAGGTGCTTAGAGTAGTAGGAGAGAGACCGGATAAGAAAGCAAGATTGTTGATGAGTGCTAAGGCTAGTGATAAGAAACAAGAAGAGATTGTTGTGGTTAGAGATTTTCCTGAGGTATTTCCGAATGATCTATCTGGATTACCGACTATTCGGGAAATTGAGTTTCAGATTGAGTTAACCCCTGGAGCAACGCCGGTAGTAAAGTCTCCTTATCGTTTGGCACCTTCTGAATTGGAGGAGTTGTCGGGACAACTCAAGGAACTCCAAGACAAAGGTTTCATTCGACCAAGTTCATCGCCTTGGGGAGCATTGGTATTATTCGTTAAGAAGAAGGATGGTTCCTTTAGGATGTGTATTGACTATAGAGAATTGAATAAGTTAAATGTTAAGTACCGTTATCCGCTACCTAGGACTGATGATCTATTTGACCAACTGCAAGGGTCACAGTTTTTCTCCATCAAACTTCTGTTACTCGCACTCCGCGCAGAACGAGTTGTCGAAAGGCAAAATTGAACTCTTATAGAAGCCGCTCGAACTATGCTGATATTTTCTAAAGCTCCATTATTTCTCTGGGCCGAAGTTATCAATACAGCTTGTTATACCCAAAACCGTTCTTTGATACGCCTCCGATATCCACAAAACTCTAATAGCAGATTATGCAAGATAAGACACCACGGGACTATCCATTCTTTCAATGTCTTTAGTTCACTTATTAAATTGTTATCCCTACCATGACCATGAGGTATCTGGGTAAAAATTTGATGCAAAAGCATGAATTGTGGATATTTTTGTTGGTTATGCGCCTGCAAAGAAAGCGTTTAGAATCTACAACAGAAGGACCCGGATAATTAGTGAAAAAATTCATGTGACGTTCAATGAGCTAACAGCAATGGCTTCTGAATAATTCAGTTCAGGACCCGGGCTTCATTATATGACTCCTGTTACATCCAGTACAGGACTCAGTTCAAATCCTATTTCTCAACAACCTTGCTTACCACTAATAAGAGATGATTGGGATCGGTTATTTCAACCAATGTTTAATGAATACTTTAACCCTCTAACAATTGCTATTTCTCCAGTTCTAGAAGCTGTTGCTCCAAGAGCTGAAGTATTAGCTGATTCTCCTATGTCAACTTCTATTGACCAGGATGCTCCATCAACAAGTATTCCCTCATCACAAGAACATGAACATTTTCCAATCATTTCTCAAGGTTTTGAAGAATCACCAAAAACACCAACATTTCATGATGATCCACTTAATGAATCTCCTCATGAAGACTCAACTTCTCAAGGATCATCTTCTACGTTGATCAAATCCACTCTCAATAGAACCCTTGTAGTAGAATGGACTAAGGATCATCCTATAGAAAACCATGATCGGTGGAACATCACGCTCAGTAACTACAAGTGAAGCACTTGAAACTGATGCCATGTGGTGTTATTTTGATGCCTTCCTAACTTTAGTTGAACCAAAGAACTTTAAACAAGCAATGACCGAACTATCATGGATCGATGCAATGCAAGAAGAAATTCATGAATTTGAAAGACTTGAAGTTTGGGAATTGAGGATTCCCGTGTCCAATAGTAGTCATGATCAAGCTGAAAAAAATGGATTTATAAGGTCAAGACAGATGAATTTGGCGGGGTACTAAAGAATAAGGGTAGACTCATTGCTCAAGGATTCAGATAAGAAGAAGGAATCAATTTCGAGAGGAATCATTTGCACCGGTTGCTAAAATTGAGGCCATTCGGATCGTTAGTGAGCAAATGCCCAGCTCATAAAGAATATGATAGAACACCAAATGGACGTCAAATGGCTTTCTTAAATGCGAGCTCAAAGAAGAGTTTCTACGTTTCCTCAACCAGAAGGATTAGTTGATTGAGGAACGAAAACCTATCGCATGTGTTACAAGCTCAAAAAGGCCTTTATGGTCTTAAAAACAGAGCACCACGTGCATGGTATGATATGCTGTCAAGCTTCCTTATCTCTCAACAATTCACCAAAGGTGCAGTTGATCCAACACTCTTCACACGACATGCTGGAAACAACATATCACTGGTACAAATATATGTTGACGATATTAATATAAATGCATTCATCTACAAAACTGCCATGGATAATAGGTGCTAATCAATGGACCAATAAGTTCCAAGATGTTCGAAGCTGGGGAAAAGTCCGATTCTTTTTAGGATTACAAATATCTCAAAGTCCAGAGGCATCTTTATAAACCAATCTAAATATGCTTATGAAATTGTTAAAAAATATGGTTTGCTATCTACTGATTCTGTCGACACACCCATGGTTGAAAATAAGAAATTAGATAAAGATCTACAGGGCAAAACACGTTGGATGCTACACTTTACCTTGGCATGATTGATCCTTAATGAATCTTACATCCATAGACATGACCTTAACCATGTTGTTGCTTATGTGCCCGTATCAGGCTAAACCTATACCGAAAAGACTCTTACAAGCGGTGAGAATGAATCTTTCCGATACCTAAATGTAACTATTAACATAGTCTTAAGGTACTCGAAAGGAATAACCGATATGTCACTCCACAGCTTATGTAGATGCCGATCACAGCGGGTGTCAGACACTAACTAGTAACAGATCGGAAGCGCGCCAGTTCTTATGAATAAACTTTTTTATCCCCTGGTCGTCAAAAGAAGGCAAAAGAGCATTGCCATATCAGAGTACAGAGGCGATTATAGTTGCATTATCTGGGGTGTTGCTCACAAATCCTTTTGGATGACATTCCACAAACTAACAAATTTATGGCTTTTTAATTCTACATTAAGATCCCCTCTGTACTTATACAGCATAATAAGAGTGCGAAGCTTTATGCTGCAACAATGTTCAACTCAAGAGCAAGCATAGTGATAGTCGCTACCATTACATAAAGAGTAAGAGGAGAATGGAATCAAGGATCTATACTTTTGCCTGGACTGAATACCAAACGGCTTGACACCTTACTAAACGTTTATGCCTCGATAAAGATTTCAACGTCTTTGATCGAAAAGCTCGGTATGAGAAGCATGTCTCTTGAACCGTTGAATCGTCTGGCTAAGAAATGAATGATGTATGAGTGGTAACTCATAACTGTATCAAATGTACATAAAAACACTAAAAACTCAAAAATATTTTCCTTTTATAACATTATTGCAAAAAAAAAGAACAAATTAAAAAAAAATCCGTAAAAAAAATGTATCCTCACTGGCAATGTCTTATAAAAATTGATAAACATTATACGGCTTAGAAATGTCATTCAATTAATGATGACGGGCTAGTAAAATTGAAGTTTCGAGCAAAGTTTCAAAGCTTTCAAAACATAACCAAATGGCTAGCTATTATGTTTCATAAGCAAACCCGGTCATCATCTAACGCAAGTAATTTCGTCAAAAAGGAGACTTGGCCCTCTTCAACGGAATTTATTCTAGGGGCATGGTCTACTTATACCGCAAAGGCTTGTGATTACTTTGCATCACAACCCGTGGCGTCTTATATACTGTAAGTGTACGATGTTTAGTGCGCTTAATGAGTCAAAATAAAGAAATCTTATTTTCTTGGTGTTTTATTTCTCAAAATATAAATAATAATCATCTTTCAGATTCAATAAATCATCATTTTCTAAGACAATTTTGAACCATCAAATAACGACTACAGCTCTTTCAATAGAAAAATGGGTCCATTATTGAGGAGGGGGGAAATTTGTCAAAATCACTTCTTCATAAGTAATAAGGTGTCAACGAAAAAGGATTTTAATGGTGCCAGTGATATAATTAAAGTGGGGTTTAAAAAGTCCAACTCCAATCGGCTTTATTTGATATATGTTTAATCTTATAGGGGTATTAATGCAAAATGATAAGTCTTATTCTTGATAACTAATCTTTAGGGTCTAGTCTTGCCACTTAGGAATCTTTAGTTTGCGTTAGGAGAAGTTTTTAAAGAAAAGTAGAAATGTCATTATACCTTAGGGGGCATTTATGCAAAAACATCATTGTTTTAAACATATACTCCCTCCCTGTCACTTTGCCTCTCGTCACACACACTCACCTTAAATCCACCATTGTTAATTTTCAAGACCTTTAAGAACTTACTCAATCTTCATTCTAAGATTAAGGTACACGTGTTTAAATGTTATAATACCCATTTAATCAGACCAAATCATGGAATTATACTTGTAAAACCTGAAATTCAACCTAATTTTTGTCACCATCAAAAAGTTGATAAAAAGATAAATTGATAGAGGGGTTTTGGTCTAAATAGGGTCTAGTTGTTATACCCATAACATTTTTAAAATGGGATAACTCATACTTGATTCGAATATTCTTGATGTCAAATATGCTGAAAATGGCAAAAACAGAAAAAGTTCATGTGTTTAGGATTTAAGAATATGTTATGAAGTGTTTTGAGTACATTTGAGTTTTATTTAAGCAAGCTTGTTGAAATCTTGAATCTTAGGGGTTTAGTGTTCATTTTGGGTCAAACAAGTAAAAAAAATCAAGATTTTTAGGTATAAAAGATGCTAGAATGTCTCCAAAATGCTATGTGACCAAGTTGTGATAGTTTGTGTGGCTTAAAAGGGAAAAAAATTTGGAAATCTTTTTGTTCAGGCGAACTTTACTTAAATGATTTTTTCTCAGGCGAACAATACATTGAATTAAAGCAGGCGAGATATACGTTTGTGGTTACACAGGCGATTAATACATAGGACTTATTCAGGCGAACTATACGTTCCTATATACACAGGCGAACAATACATATGTATAATAAACAGGTGAACTATACGTTCAATAGTTACACAGGCGAATTATACATGCTTAGTTACACAGGCGAATTATACATGCTCAGTTACACAGGCGAATTATACATGCTTAGTTAACACAGGCGAACTATACGTGCTTAGTTAACTCAGGCGATCTATACTTGATTTTTTTAATCTTGGTAATCCAACTGCATAACCTAATCTAAGTATAATTTATCTCTATCTTGTCACTTAGTGATTAAATTAGGTGTAATTTTCCTTAGATATCTTAAGTGATTGCCTTGATTTCAATAATTAGCTTATAATTAAGTGATACATGAGTATGTGTGCTTATCTTGTGTGTATGTGTACCAGTTCTCTAAATTGTTTACATGTATATTGGTTCTTTGCATTGTGTGCATGTGTATCAATTTGTTGCCGAGTAATTGTTTGCCTATCCCCTGTTGTAAATCCGGTCCTGCATCAATAATCGTGCACCATGGTCTAAATTGTCTATATGTTCTATATATATTTGTTTGTATATGAAATGTATGTGACAAATCTTAGCAGAATCATGTCTTCCATCACTAACAAACCAAGCTTGATCTTGAGCTTGTTCCCAAAGAAAACAGAATTGATATCGGAAAATGCAATGGAAGAATCCCTCGCGGGTTGACACCAAGAGAACCCACACTTCAAGTCGTTCTGGATGCTATCGCTCTCACTCCATGCTATCCTACATTTCTCATCACTGCGGATGTCCCTGAAGTGTACATGCACCAGTTTTGGAATTCTGTGTACAAGCATGACAACTTCTACAGATTCAAGATCGACAAGAAGAAACGAATCAAGCTTACTTTGGAAGTCTTCAGAGATATCTTTTAGATTTGCCCAAGAGTACAGGGTAGAGAATTTGATCCCCTTCCTTCTGAAGAAGACACTATGTCTTTCTTAAGATAACTCAGTCATACTAGGGAGATCAATTCACTCAATGATGTTGTTGTCGATCAGATGCATCAACCCTAGAGAACTTTTGCTACTCTTATCAACTGGAGTTTATCTG
>BQNB010053096.1:5088-40187 GCA_026074375.1 Tanacetum coccineum
AGTTAACAATGCCACTAGCTTTATGACAAGTCATTTTGTAATTTTTTTTGTATAAATCTCTTTGTGGTTCTAGCATTTCCCAATAAGAAATTATGTAATAAAAGGTCAAAAAAATATAATTATTACCCATAATAAATTTGGTGTATTTAAAATGACCTTAATTTNAAAATCCTTTGATCATTTAATCATAAAGCTTTGTTTCCAAGTGATCCAAGCTCAATTCCTCAAGTGCAAGAGAAGAATACTTCCATCCTCAAGTGAAGAAGTATTACACCTTTGTGTGTTGTTGCAATCTTATTGCATCCATATCATAACTTGTAAATCTTTTGTATATCTTGTATTTATGTGTAGTAGCTAGATCTTGGCGATCTAGCTACTTATGAAGTTGTGAAGTTGTGAAGTTGTGAGGAATTCTTGAAGGTGTGAAGAACTTATGAAGTTGTGAAGTCGTGAAGTTGTGTTGTGATAGATTGGTTCTAGCTAAGATTAGAACTCGACATTTGGCTTTGTGTCGTAAATCGGTGTAAGCAACGTTGTGTACGGTTTTCTCCGCCATAAGGGAGCTTGTTGACATAGTGAAGAAAACTCTCGAGTTAGGTGCTCGGGGAGTAGAGTAGGGCGAAGAGGTGCTTCGTTACCGAACCACTATAAATCCTCGCGTTGTGGTTTGATTGTTCTTACTCTTATCTCTTGCCTTACATTATCTCCTCATACTATCATATCAATTGTTTAGATAAATATATCATTCATATTGTGCAAGTGTTGAGTTCACATAAAATTCAAATCTAGAAATTTTTACAAACACTTCAAAACCTTTAATTAAAAAGCGGTAAACTATTCAACCCCCTTCTAGTTTACCATAAAGTCTTCAGCTCCATTGTAAAGCCCAATTGTTGTTTATAGAATGGAACCATGTCTAAAAATGATGGTGATGTCACAAAGCTATCATGATTGTTGGCATTAGCTTTTAGTAAGTGAAAGATTGTCCTGAAGTCATCTAGTGTAAAATAAAGCTTTTTCTTGTCAAGCATAAACGTGAGCCTATACTTTGATCCGTCTTCCTTCAAAGTATGCCAGAATTGTGCCATATAGATCCATGGTACAAAGGAAGAAGCAGCAATACTGAATCGTAATGGATGATTCTTGATAATATTCATCAGTATTTTGCTTTTGGGTGGGCATTGCACATGTTCAAGATCAACCTTCTTGTTTGCATCCATGAGATCATATCGTTTATTTGGGGGACACAGTTCATCTGGATGAACATCAGCTGCATGTTGTTGTGCCATGATGATTACTGAATGAATAAAATTGAGATGTTAGTTAACAAACAATTCTTTTGATGTTTTTGTCTCTTTCCACTCTGTCTGTTTTATATGTTCTGGCAATTCTTTTCGAACATATTTTTGATCAGTTTGTTTCTCATGTGCTCGTTCTTGCTTTTTCTAGCACATGCCATACGCTTTATTCGAATTTTTCTTTTGATTTTTCATTTTTGTGTGTTCTGGCAATTCTTTTTCGAACACACATTTGATTTGCTTTTTCGCGTATGGATTTAGCTCTCTCTGTCTGTTTTTATAATATCCTCACCAATTTTTTTTTGTCATGATACTCTTTCAAGAATGATGAAGATTTCTCTTTTGATTTTGAATCAAGACTCTTTTGTGAAAAATAAAAGAGAAATCATACAACTTCTTAAAACCATTTTTTGTGAAAGAGTATCATTTTGACACAATCACAGATTTTGAGAACTTTTTCCAGAAATCTTTTGACAAAAACTTTCTTTATAATGATAACATAGAATCAGTCAATCACAAATCCACAACTGAATGGTCACTAAGTCACTCACTCCTCATTCTGTTCATTGCAGAAAATGGCCGAAACCGGACATGACTTAGACCACTTAAACAATTGAGACTTGGATTTTCAGATTCAAGTTATAAAAACTTTTCCACTTTCACTTTTTGTCATGAATCCTAAACAATGTAGACAAACACATCTAAATCAATAACTGAATGGTCACTAAGTCACTCACTCCTCATTCTGTTCATTGCAGAAAACGGTCAAAACCGGACATGACTTAGACCACTTAAACAATTATGAATAGACATATTTGACCCATAGCTTAGAATTCATTAAAACTTGTTTCCTTATACACAATCATTAGATGTTTTGAAAAACACATGAGAAACTGATCATTTTGTTCCACAGACATTCGAGCATTAAGCATCAAAAGCATTCATTTAACCACAAAGCTCATTGTTACTGATTTTGACTTTTCGTTGACTTTACCGAGTTTGACTAAATTACTTTTACTGAGTTTAGACTTTACTGAGTTTGACAATTTGACTGTTAACAATTAAAAAACCAAACTCGATCCATTAAAGTTGTATTAAACAATAAAGTAAACTCGGTAAACGTCACACTCGGTAAACATCAATCAATCAAAGCAAACTCGATAATCACAAACTCGACAATCATTAATCTTTTCCGAGTTTTAAGTTTAACATCGAATTTATATCTCTGGATTTATTCTCAGTTATGATCTTTTACCACAATTTCAGTAAGACATAAACTCGGAAAACTTTGAATGTTTCCGAGTTTGAAATCGATAAGTGAAAACACAAAAGATCTGACTAAAAAACATTATAACTTACGTTTGAGAGAAAAAGTAAGTAATAATCGCTGTTATAAGCCTCAACCAAATCGTTTTTGAATTTTCCTCTCAAACTCGATAAAAGACTCGGTGAAAGAAAAGTTAAAATGAAAATCATTTCTTCCTTTTATAGCAACCGAAAAAGATTCAGAAATTACACTTTCAGTCCCTTTAGTTTTACATTCCGAATTTTGATTTTGATTTTTCAAAAACTCCCCCTCGAGTAATGAAGTCATTTCAAAATTTGTTCACCATTATCAAAAACTCCCCCTTAGAATGAACTCATGTTAATCACATAGTCCGAAATTGAAAAATTCAAAGTAAAATTTTGTTCAAATCAAAACTCCCCCTTGAAAATATAACATTTTCACATTCAATTTTTGTAAGAGATTACTGTTTTTATTTGATTTCCGAAATGATGTATATGAATGAAGATTTTCCAATTACTCCCCCGCAGATTATGATTCCGTATTTTCAATTGAAAGCTTTTTATAAAAAACTTGGAATCATGAATCTAATTATGTGATCTTTAAATTATTATTATTATTATTTATTTTATTTTTTTTAATATGAAAAATCTTTTTGAATTTTTGTATTTTTCAATTTTTTCTTTTGTTTTTGAAAAATGTATTTACATGTTTTTGATGTATGATCTTTTCAAGAAGATGACTTTGTCAGGCTTTCCAACTGTGTTGGAGTCATACATCTCATACCAATGCGATGAACTACGTACTCCATAGCGTTCTCTGTAGAGAGCTTTAGTTAATAGATCCGCAAGTTGGTATTCTGTCCCGACAAAGTAAAGTTCCACAGTACCCTTCTCAACATGTTCCTTAATAAAATGATACCGGATGTCTATGTGTTTTGTCTTAGAATGTTGGACTGGGTTGCATGAGATAGCAATGGCACTCTTGGAATCATAATACATCGGAATCCGGTTGTACTTGTATCCATAGTCTAGTAGTTGTGTACGCATCCAAATGACTTGTGCACAACATGCAGACAAGGAAACATATTCAGCCTCAGCAGTAGACATCGCAGTACAATCTTGTTTCTTCGAACTCTAACTTACGAGCTTTCCACCTAGAAATTGCAATCCTCCTGATGTGCTTTTACAATCATCTTTACATCCTGCATGGTCCGCATCTGAATATGCAATTAGTTCAAATCCGGAATCCTTCGGATACCATAGTCCCATGTTATAGGACTGTCTTAGGTACCGAAAGATCCATTTAACCTCTTTGAGGTGTTTGACCGTAGGACGTGCTTGATAACGAGCACATACAAAAGTAGCAAAAGCAATGTCTGGACGACTGGCTGTTAGATACATAAGCCCTCCTATCATGTGACGATAAGTCGTTTGATCAGTAAGAGTGTCTTGTAAATCAGTATCCAGCCTCTCAGTTGCCATAGGTGTGCTTATGGAGACACACTTATCCAGATCATGTTTCTTCAACAATTCAATCGCGTATTATGACTGACTTATGAATATGCCATAGGGAGATTGATGAACTTGAAGTGCATATATCAAGATTCTCGTATAATTTAGTTCACCTATCATTGACATTTCAAAATTATTTTTTATTAGGTTTGCAAAACGTTTTGAAAAATCTGGATTTGTTGATCCAAAAATAATGTCATCAACATATACTTGAACAAGTAATATGTCTCCCCTGTGGACTTTGTGTGCATGTAAAAGTGGTTCGCACTCCACTAATACCTTTAGTGAAACCAATGCCCCCCTCCCCCTCAATAGAAAACGCAACGCAATTGTCATACCATGCACGAGGTGCTTGCTTAAGATAGTATAGAGCTTTTTTCTACTGTTGACATGATCTGGGAATTCTGGATCAATAAACCCTTCAGGTTGGCTGACATAAACTTCTTCTTCTCAAAGGACCCATTGAGAAAATTCATTTTAACATCCATTTGAAAGATAGTGATATTCTTATGAGCAGCATAAGCAATAAACATCAGAAGCCTCAAGACGAGCAACAGGAGCAGATGACTCTCTAAAATCAATGCCTTTTTTCTGCTGTATCTTTTGCACAAGACGAGTTTTGTTTCGAACCACAATATTTTCAGCATCATACTTATTCTTCCAGAGCCATTTGAGAGCAATAATATTCTTTTCTTCTGGTCGTGGAACGAGTTCCCAAACTTGAAGTTTTCAATTGATTTCAACTTCATCTTGCATGGGAATCAAATCCAACTAATAATTGCCCTCGGGGCTTCTTGATATCTTTGGTTCAATAGTGCTGACGGTTAATGCATACATGCATACCTCAAAATCTGTGTGTAGCCGTTGGCGAGTCATGACAGGTTTGGATGGGTCACCAATAACTTGGTCTAGAGGATGATCTTTTATCCAAATGTGAGTTAAGGGTTATACTTGGTGGAAATTCTACACATTTGATGGTTCTAGAGTCGTTGTTGATGACTCAATTTCCTCATGACTTGGAGGATTATATGAAACAAACTGTGAATTGTCATCAAATCAGCCAGACATTACCTTGAATTAATTCCATCAACTCAGTTAAAGAAATTGGAGAGGTTTGTTCATCAGATGTAGTTACCATGGGGAGGAGCTCCTTGTTCGTCAACAATAATTAGAATAACTTAGAAGGTGAGTCTTCATGAATTTTAAGTCAGTTGTACAGCGAATTGATGGGTGTATCAAAAAACTTCTTCTCAAAGTATTCTTCGTATATTGGACCAAACAAATTATCCAAATCTACTTTAGATGGAATATTCATTGTTTTGCTGTTGGATTATGATTTATGAATCGTTAAAGCTCGGGTTCTAAACAATCGTGTTCAGAAGCCATAGTTGTGAGCTCGTCAAACTTGACATGTATGGTTTCCATAATCTTTTTAGTGCATCGGTTATAGATTCGAAACCCTCTTGATGTTTCCGAATAACCAATAAAGACCCCAATGTCTGCTTTTGGTTTCATTTTTCCAAGATCATCTCGGTCATTTGTTGGATAACACAATGAACCAAACACATGAAAATATTCAACATTCGGCTTTCTGCCATGTAATAGCTCATAAGGTGTTTTGTTATGTCGTGTATGAATGATTGACCGATTTTGATTAAAACAAGCGGTAGCCACTGCTTCAGCCTAAAGAAATTCAGGTAATCGAAAAAAGATAAGCATCGTACGAGCAGTTTCAACAAGAGTTCGATTACGTCTTTCAACTACTCCATTTTGTTGAGGCGTTCGAGTAGTTGAAAATTGTTGCATGATGCCTAACTTTTTTATAATAGCTTTTAAGGTTGCATTTTGAATTCAGGTATATTGTCTGTACAAATTGGCAAGCTTTGGCTTTATTAATTCAGTTAAGCTTGTGCAATGAATTTCTTTATTATTCTCTGAGTTTCATCTTTCGAATGAAGAAAGTAAACCCATGTATATCGAGAATAATCATCCACGATCACAAGAATATACTTCTTTCCATTGATCAAAGCTACCCGCATTGGACCGCATAAATCCATATGAAGTAATTCCAATTTGGAGTGATCACTTGGAACTAATTTGAGTGGATGAGAAGCTTTCTTGCTTTTTCCTCTTTCACAAGCAGAACAAAGGTGATCTTTTCCATATTTAAACTTTGGAAGACCATCAACCAAGTCAAGTCTGGTAAGATCGTTTATGGTGCCAAAATTAAGATGTGAGAGTCTGCGGTGCCATAACCATGACTTTGTCAAAGTTGCCTTAGACATTAGACAAACGGGTGAAGAAGCAGCCATGTCAGAAATGGAGATAGTATATAAATTTGATTCGCGACCGCTTGTAAGCAAATCATCTCCTTCCAGATTACGCACATAACATGTCTTAGAACAAAAAGCCACTTCTAAATCGCCATCACAAAATTGTCCAACACTAAAGAGATTATGTCCAAGACCTTTCAAACATAATATACTTGAACAAAATAGTGATATTGCCCTGTATATAATCACAATAGCCTGTGATTGCTACAAAATTATCATTTCCAAAGCGAATGGTGCCCATGAATTTTTCAATGAAATTTTTCAGCAATGATCGATCACCCGTCATATGCTTTGAACAACCACTATCAACAATCCACAGAACGATCTGTACTACCTGTAACACAAGAAGAAACACCACATGGACAAGTGGGCAATTTGACTACCCATTTCTTAACAAAGACCGATTGTTTTTCAGATGAATGACTATTCTGACCATTCGGTTTTGTGTTAACAGGAGACCAAACAACATTTGGTTTTGATTCAAACCATTTTTGCCAAATTCGACTAGTTCGAATCTTGTTCTTCATGTATGTGCTTAAAGATTTATCTCGTAAATTTCTTTTCTTTGTACTAGAAACCTTATCGTTAGCTTTTGAGGTACTTTCGACATCATCATAGTTCGGAGGACTACATAAGGTGTATCTAAAGCTTGATAGTGTCGACTCCTAGAAAAACTACACGCTCAAAAGTAGTATCATAAGATTTTGGTGTTCTAGATTTAGTGGATAAGGTTCTACGAACATTCGAATGCACATTCAATTTATAATTTGCAAAACAGTTAGCATGGCATGGAATAAGCACATTTTGCATACAAGAAACACATAACAAAGTTTTCGCTTTAGAAGCATTTGCAACATCAACATCAATTACATTCTCTTTGTTTGAGATAACATTTTCAGATGTATTATCTGTTTGCTTATTTTTTTCTAACGTAAACTGCTACTTTCTTTGCTAGCTTCTTAGAGTTAGCTAAGACACTATTCTTGACATGTGAATCTCATTTTTTTTGTCATTTTATATTCTTGGTCTTTACCACACCACCGACTAGCTTGCATTCATTCTGTAAGATAAAATCATGCTTAGCCTCGTTTGTTTGTGATCAATGTGATTGTGACAACTTTATACATTCCAGGTGCCCTATTTGACATTTTTGTTTTATTTACCTCTCTTGTGTTTGGCAGGTGAAGACTGTACGTACTAAGTTTGACAAGTAATGGTTCTCAACCTCTTCTTTGTATCACAACCATTAAAAACACGTTATTTAAAAGAGAATGGATGTTCAAAATCAAAAGAAAACCATGGTCGTGTCAAAAACCTGTCACTTTACGAACTTCACCTGCAACAAAGATGAGGTTAAAATTAAAACAAAAATGTCATAGCACCTGGAATGTATAAAGTTGTCACAACACATGAATCACAAACAAACGAGGCTAAGCATGATTTATCTTTTACAGGAATGAATGCTGCATCTAGTGTTAGAAGACCAATGAATAGAGTGTCAATGTCAAAGAATAGTGTCTAGATTTAACTCTAAGAAGCCAGCAAAGAAAGTAGCAATTTACGTTAGGAAAAATAAGCAAACAGATAATACATCTGAAAATGTTATCTCAAACAAAGAGAATGTAATTGATGTTGATGTTGCAAATGCTTCTAAAGTGAAAACTTTGTTATGTGTTTCTTGTATGCAAAATGTGCTTATTCCATGCCATGCTAACTGTTTTGCAAATTATAAATTGAATGTGCATTCGAATGTTCGTAGAAACTTATCCACTAAATCTAGAACACCAAAAGCTTATGATACTACTTATGTAGTAGGTTTTCTAAGGAGTCGACACTATCTAAGTCTTTAGATACTACTTATGTAGTCTCCAAACCTAAGATTGATGTCGAAAGTACCTCAAAAGCTAACGATAAGGTTTCTAGTACAATGAAAAGAAATTTACGAGATAAATCTTTAAGCACAAACATGAAGAACAAGATTCGAACTAGTTAAATTAGGCAAAAATGGTTTGAATCAAAACCAAATGTTGTTTGGTCTCCTGTTAACATAAAACTGAATGGTCAGAATAGTCATTCATCTGAAAAACAATCAGTCTTGGTTAAGAAATGGGTAGTCAAATTGCCCACTTGTCCATGTGGTGTTTCTTCTTGTGTTAGAGGTAGTACATATCGTTCTGTAGATTGTTGATAGTGGCTGTTCAAAGCATATGACGGGTGATCGATCATTGCTGAAAAATTTCATTGAAAAATTCATGGGCACCATTCGCTTTGGAAATGATAATTTTGTAGCAATCACAGGCTATGGTGATTATATACAGGGCAATATCACTATTTGTCATGTATATTATGTTGAAGGTCTTGGACATAATCTCTTTAGCGTTGGACAATTTTGTGATGGCGATTTAGAAGTGGCTTTTTGTTCTAAGACATGTTATGTGCGTAATCTGGAAGGAGATGATTTGCTTACAAGCGGTCGCGAATCAAATTTATATACTATCTCCATTTCTAACATGGCTGCTTCTTCACCCGTTTTGTCTAATGTCTAAGGCAACTTTGACAAAGTCATGGTTATGGCACCGCAGACTCTCACATCTTAATTTTGGCACCATAAACGATCTTACCAGACTTGACTTGGTTGATGGTCTTCCAAAGTTTAAATATGGAAAAGATCACCTTTGTTCTGCTTGTGAAAGAGGAAAAAGCAAGAAAGCTTCTCATCCACTCAAATTAGTTCCAATTAATGCTTTAGTGATCACTCCAAATTGAATTACTTACATATGGATTTTGCGGTCAATTGCGGGTTTAGCTTTGATCAATGGAAAATAAAGAAGTATATTCTTGTGATCGTGGATGTTATTCTTCGATTTATACATGGGTTTACTTTATTCATTCGACAAGATGAACTCAGAGTTTATAAAGAAATTCATTGCTCAAGCTTAACTGAATTATAAAGCCAAAGTTTGCCAAATTTGTACAGACAATGATACTGAATTCAAAAATGCAACTCTTAAAGCTCATTATAAAAAGTTAGGCATCATGCAACAATTTTCAACTACTCGAACGCCTCAACAAAATGGAGTAGTTGAAAGACGTAATCGAACTCTTGTTGAAACTGCTCAGTTACGATGCTTATCTTTTTTCGATACTGTATTTCTTTAGGCTTGAAGCAGTGGCTAACCGGCTTGTTTTTAATCAAAAATCGGTCAATCATTTCTTTAACGACCTAACAAAAAACCTTATGAGCATAATTACATGCAGAGAAAGCCGAATGTTAAATATTTTCATGTGTTTGGCTCATTGTGTTATCCAACAAATGACCGAGATGATCTTGGAAAAATAAAACCAAAAGCAGACATCGGTATCTTTATTGGTTATTCAAAAACATCCAGATGGTTTCGAATCTTAATCGCCAGATGCACTTAACAAAGTTATGTATGGAAACCATACATGTCAAGTTTGACGAGCTCACAACTATGGCTTCTGAACACGATTGTTTAGAACCCGAGCTTCAACGATTCATAAATCATAATTCATCAGCAGAAACAATGAATACTCCATCTAAAGAAGATTTGGATAATTTGTTTGGTCCAATGTATAAAGAATATTTTGAGAAGAAGTTTTTTGATACACCCATCAATTTCGCTGTACAAACTGACTTAAATTCATGAGACTCACCCTGCTACACATCTTCAATTATTGTTGACGAACATGAGGCTCCTCCCATTGTAACTACATCTGATGAACAAACCTCTCCAATCTCTTTAACTGAGGTTGATGAATTAAATCAAGTAGATTCTGCTGATTTTGATGACAATTCACAGTTTGTTCCATATAATCCTCCAAGTCATGAGGAAATTGAGTCATCAACAACGGCTCTAGAACCATCAAATGTGCATAATTTCCACCAAGTACAACCCTTAACTCACATTTGGACAAAAGATCATCCTTTAGACCAAGTTATTGGTGACCTATCCAAACCTGTCATGACTCGCCAACGACTACACATAGATTCTGAGGTATGCATGTATGCATTAACCGTCAGCACTATTGAACCAAAGAATATCAAAGAAGCTATAGCAGATCATATTTAGATTGAGTTCATGTAAGATGAGTTAAATCAATTTGAGAGACTTCAAGTTTGGGAACTCGTTCCACGACCAGAAGGAAAGAATATTATTGCTCTTAAATGGCTCTGGAAGAATAAATGTGATGCTGAAAATATTGTGGTTCAAAACAAAACTCGTCTTGCGACAAAAGGATACAGGCAAGAAGAAGGCATTGATTTTGAAGAGTCATTTGCTCTTGTTGCTTGTTTTGAGGCCGTTCGGATGTTTATTGCTTATGATGCTCATAAGAATATCACTATCTTTCAAATGGATGTTAAAACAGCTTTTCTCAATGGTCCTTTGAAAGAGGAAGTTTATGTCAGCCAACCTGAAGGGTTTATTGATCCAGAATTCCCAGATCACGTCTACAGGTTAAAAAAAGCTCTATACGGTCTTAAGCAAGCACCTCGTGCATGGTATGACAAATTGTCTTCTTTTCTAATTGAACATGGTTTCACTAAAGGTATTATTGACCTGACTTTATTCATACAACCTCACAGGGGAGACATATTACTTGTTCAAGTTTATGTTGACGACATTATTTTTGGATCAACAAATCCAGATTTTTTAAAACGTTTTGCAAACCTAATGAAAAATAATTTTGAAATGTCAATGATGGGTGAACTAAAGTTCTTTCTTGGACTTCAAGTTCATCAATCTCCCCGTGGCATATTCATAAGTCAGTCACAATACGCGATTGAATTGTTAAAGAAACATGGTCTGGATGAGTGTGTCTCAATGAGCACACCTATGGCAACTGAGAGGCTGGATGCTGATTTACAAGGCACTCCTACTGATCAAACGACTTATCGTCGCATGATAGGAGGGCTTATGTATCTAACAGCCAGTCGTCCAGACATTGCTTTTGCTACTTTTGTATGTGCTCGTTATCAAGCACGTCCTACGGTCAAACACCTCAAAGAGGTTAAACGGATCTTTCGGTACCTAAGACAGTCCTATAACATGGGACTATGGTATCCAAAGGATTCTGGATTTGAACTAATTGCATATTCAGATGCGGACCATGCAGGATGTAAAGATGATTGTAAAAGCACATCAGGAGGATTTTAATTTCTAGGTGGAAAGCTCGTAAGTTGGAGTTCGAAGAAACAAGATTGTACTGCGATGTCTACTGCTGAGGCTGAATATGTTTCCTTGTCTGCATGTTGTGCACAAGTCATTTGGATGCGTACACAACTACTAGACTATGGATACAAGTACAACCGGATTCCGATGTATTGTGATTCCAAGAGTGCCATTGCTATCTCATGCAACCCAGTCCAGCATTCTAAGACAAAACACATAGACATCCGGTATCATTTTATTAAGGAACATGTTGAGAAGGGTACTGTGGAACTTTACTTTGTCGGGACAGAATACCAACTTGCGGATCTATTTACTAAAGCTCTTCCAAAAGAACGCTTTGAGTATCTAGTTCATCGCATTGGTATGAGATGTATGACTCCAACACAGTTGGAAAGCCTGACAAAGTCATCTTCTTGAAAAGATCATACATCAAAAACATGTAAATACATTTTTCAAAAACAAAAGAAAAAATTGAAAAATACAAAAATTCAAAAAGATTTTTCATATTAAAAAAAACATAATTTAATGATCACATGATTGGAAAATTTTCATTCATATACATCATTTCGGAAATAAAATAAAAACAATGATTTCTCAAATAAACGAATTTGAAAAATGCTATATTTTCAAGGGGAGTTTTAATTTTACACTCAAACATCTTCATTTTCGGACTATGTGCTTAGTATGATTTCATTCCAAGGGGGAGTTTTTTTATAGCATTGGTCAATTTTTGAAAAGTCATCATTATTCAAGGGGGAGTTTTTTTGAAAATTTTTAATCAAAATTCGGAAAATAAATGAGTCAAATCGAAAATGAAAATTGCAGGGGCTAAAAGTGTCATTTCTCAAAAACTTGATATTCGATCACTATAAAAGGAAGAAATGAGTTTCATTTTAACTTTTCTTTCAACGAGTCCTCTTATCGAGTTTGAGCAGAAAATCAACGAAAGCCTTTTGAGTTCATTACAACGATTACAAACGTTTTCTTTCTCAAACGTAAGTTGGCATGAATTGTGAAACATATATTAGATGTGTTAGCATTATCGAGTTTACACTCAGTATGATTTAAGGGTTACTGAGTTTGTGCTTTATTAAGTTTATGATAACTGGTTGCAATCATGGACGAAAATAAACAATGATTATATGGAATTAGATGAAAAATAACTTAGAAAAGGTCTAAGATCATGAACTCGATGCTGATAAAGAAACTCGGATGGGTGTGATGTTTATCGAGTTTGATCTGGTTTTTAATTTTTGGAGTCTGAAAAATGATAATAAACCTTAAACGGATCGAGTTTAGTTTTTCATAAAGGGATTCATCTTTGATCTCTATTGTGTAAATCAGTAAACATCAAAAACTCAAACTCGGTAATATAAAAAAGGTCAAATTCAGTAAGGTCAAAAAGTCAAAAATCAGTACAAATGTGATTGATGGTTAAATGAAAGCTTTTGATGCTTAATACTCGAATGTATGTGGAAAAAAATGATTTCATTGATTAGGATTCATGTCAAAAAGTGAAAGTGGAAAAGTTTTTATAACTTGAATCATAAAATCCAAGTCTCAATTGTTTAAGTGGTCTAAGTCATGTTCGGTTTCGGCCATTTTCTGCAATGAACAGAATGAGGAGTGAGTGACTTAGTGACCATTCAATTGTGGATTTGTCATTCTATGATTATCATTATAAAGAAAGTTTTTGTCAAAAAGATTTCTGGAAACGTTCTCAAAATCTGTTATGGTGTCAAAATGATACTCTTTCACAAAAATGGTTTTAAGAAGTTGTATGATTTCTCTTTCCTTTTCCACAAAAGAGTCTTGATTCAAAATCAAAAGAGACATCTTCATCATTTTTGAAAGAGTATCATGTCACAAAGAATTTCTGGTGAGGATATTCTAAAAACAGAACAAGAGAGCTAAATCCATACGCGAAAAAGCAAATCAAAAGTGTGTTCGAAAAAGAATTGTCAGAACACACAAAATGAAAAATCAAAAGAAAATTTCGAATAAAGCGTATGGCATGTGCTAGAAAAAGCAAGAACGAGCACATGAGAAAAAAACTGATCAAAAATATGTTCAAAAAGAATTGCCAGAACATATAAAACAAACAGAGTGGAAAAAGACAAAAATGTCAAATGAATTATTTGTTATCTAACCTTTTAATTTTATTCATTCAATAATCATCATGGCACAACAACAACATGCAGCTGATGTTCATCCAGACGAACCGTGTCCTCTAAACAAACGATATGATCTTATGGATGCCAACAAGAAGGTTGATTTTGAACAAGTGCAATGTCCACCCGAAAGCAAAATACTAACGAATATCATCAAGAATCATCCTTTACGGTTCAGTATTGCTGCTTCTTCCTCTATACCATAGATCTATATGCCACTGTTCTGGCATACTTTAAAGGAAGACGGATCAAAGTATAGGCTTATATTTATGCTTGACAAGAAAGTGCTTTCTCTTACACTAGATGACTTCAGGACAATCTTTCACTTACCACAAGCAAATGACAACAATCATGATATCTTTGTGCCACCACCATCATTTTTAGACATGGTTCCATTCTATAAACAACAATTGGGCTTTATAATGGAGCTGAAGACATCATCAAGCTTTAAGACAACTGGTCTTCTGCAGCCATGACAAACATTATGCAAGATATTTTCCAAATGCTTGACAACACGTGTCACTAGATGGGATCAACCGCCATTGTAAATAATGCAAATGCTTTATTTCTTTGTCAATAATATTCATGTGGATTATGCGGAGCTATTATGGGAAGGACTTTACTATTCTCTTCATCATCCAACATCTTCAATTTCTTATCCAAGATTTACAAAGATCATCATTAGTCATTACATGACTTATTTTCTTGACATTTCAAGACGTGCTCGAGACTGCTTTGTCAATAACATTCATGTGGATTATGCGGAGTTAATGTGGGAAGGCATTTACTATTCGCTTCATCATCCTGCCACTTCGATCCCATACCCACGATTTACGAAGATCATCATCAGTCATTATATGACTATCTTTCCTGACATTTCAAGACGTGCTCGAGATGCTTATCACAATCTTCAAGATGATGATATTATGAAGAATATCTTCAATTCAGGAAGAAACAAGAACAAGGTTGGGATGCGGAAACCAGCATGATGAAATGATCATAAATGAGATGAAGCTTACAGAGCATTATAAGATGTATCAAGGTGATTTGGTCCTAGAGTTCCCTGACTCGTCACAGCTGACTAAGTCTACCCAGGGAACGCATAGGACACCTAGCGCCCCTAGGTCACCTAACCCTGCTACGGAGACAGCTGAGTCAAGTGTTCCAAAATGATCAACTGTGATCCATTTTTGATTACCGTCAAGGCAATCTGCATGACTAACACCACCTGTTCCAGTGCCATCAGCAGAAAAAGCTGATGAGATGATTTTACAAGACATGATTCAAGTAAGTCTTGCTGAGCACAAGAGTCGTGAAGAACAAGAAGCAAGAGAAAATGTGGCACTATACACGAGCACATTGCAGCTAGGAGATAAGAACTTGTTGAAGAACCTAAGAATGTGATGATAGTCACCCCCTAAGCATGATGGAACCATTATTCCCGGTACTATGTTAGAGCCCAGGAATGATAAAGAAAGTCCAGAGGTGGAGATTGTCATTGAGGGGGGGGGGGAAAGAAAGGGGGGGGAAAGGGGGGGGAAAAGAGGAAGAGACTCCAAAAGACATGGAGGGGGAACAGATAAAGATACTCCAATGGTAAGATGTTACCATATTGTTCCCCTGTAAATTTAGATGATGAAGAAGAATGAAATAACTAATGAGAGTGTTGTAAATTAAGGAGAAGGGGTGAAAGGAAGAAGGTATAGGAAGCTAGGATTTTACCCCAATTCCCTCACCAACTATATCACCTAGGAATCTCTCTACTCTCATATCTTCGGATACCGAGAAACTTTAGGAATTGACGGTTACTCATCCTACACCATCATCAGGTTCATCTGAACCAAAGTTAACAAAAACCAATCGTCTTATATCATTGATCAAGGCAAAACCCAATCGATTCAAAAGATACAAGAGTTTCTTTCATGAATTACAGGGACGATATGGTTACTTATTTGCACATCTCAAGAAAAAGTTCATGCCACGGACATCAAGTGATCAACTTGCTGATAATCTTCATGATGTCATGGTGGAAACGCTGCCCTCGTTAGTGAAAGAGAAAGTAACAGAGCAAGTTAAGAAGGAAGTTCATGCGCAAGTTCGAGATTAAGTCCTGTGTATCTTGCGGAAGGGTTGATTCTAGAAAGGAAAACGACTAAAGAAGAGATAGAAAGATTAATCGCTAAAGCTTATCTTGCACGAACGTGGCGTATGCAGGCACGAAATACCATCAAGATTCAAAATGCAATTGACAATGCATACCTTCTTTAGTGATGCATCTGTACGCAGTTATATGTCGGGTCATAAATCTCATGTTCATCCGGCACAAGTTCAATCTCCGCTATTCCAGAACAACCACACAATTGTACCTTGCTATAAAGGCTGCTCCTCTGTGTACAACTACAAGACATAGCAATCTGGTTGGCTCGTCGCAGAATGCAGTTTGAGAAGCCAAGTACCACAAACTGCTTGTAGATCTTCTGCCGTTCGCATAAGAGATCAAGACGATCCTTATGATGATGCTCATCCTGAGGGGAAGAATAGTGCAAAAAGGAAGAAGACATCGGAGTATGAAGCATATGTATCTGGAGAGTCATCGTCCGGACAAGTTAATGTAGAGGAACTAGGTCCTTCGACTTCAGTAATCCAAGAACAAGTGAATAAATTGATTTCTGGACTGATTCCTTATCTTCTGATGAGATGAGATTCCAACTAATCAAGTAACACAAGACATCAGGGAAGAGAATCTTTTGACAATTGATGAAGCCGAAGTTAAAGAAGATGCGATGAGATGCTAAGATAAAGATTTACTTCAAGGAGATGAACAATAGTTATCACATTGATCAGATGAAGAATTTCTTTGCAAAGTGACATTGTTTGGGAAAGCAGAAGGAAATTCTGTCTCTCGATCCACGAAAGATTACACCATTATTCAAAGCTGTCAAGAGATCACATGAAGCTCCAACACTATCTCTGATCAATCAAGACCTTTTGTACTTGAAGAAAGGAAATTCAAGTCTTGAGAAGATCGTTTTGTCACTTCATAAATTTCCAGCAATTATCTTCAATGATGATGATATTGAAGAATGAACTTCCAGATGGGTTAATAAGTGTATAAAGAAATTTAATCCTTATGCAAGATATGGTGTTAAAAACTAGAAGAATCCTCATGCGAAGATCTTCAACATAAGGAGACCAGAAGAACCTGGAAACCGAAGGAAAGAATCTATTCAAACTCTAAGATCGTTTAAGTCATCAAGACATACTAGGAATTGGGTCATGAACATAAGTTTATCACAGAGATTGTGGCAAGAAGAGCTAATGATTGCATAGTGTCAATAACCGAGCCAGATTACAAGAACCTCAATAAGAATGACATTGAAGACATGTATCTGCTGATCGTGAATAATAAGGTACCGTATTAATGCTAATTAACAGGATGCTATGGTCTCTATCATGTTCATCAGGATTCAGTGATAAGGAAAGAGAGCACGATTTTCAACTTGGAATCAAAAGCTATCAACAAAAGATTAATCTCACTGCACCAACAATTATATTCCCAGGAATTGAAGAATATGATGTATTTTCTATTGTCTATGAGCCCGTACATGGAATCATTTACACTAATAGCAAGAAAGAGAAAAAGGTGAGTGATTACATCAAGATACCTAAGTATTTGTGATCAACACTGAGAAGAATGGCTTGAAAGGAACAAAAGATAATTATAATGATTTCAATATACTAGTTAAAAAGAACCACAAATGATGAATTGATTTTCTTAAGTTGTTTGAAGAAGATATTGAAGTTCGATTTAAGTATCGAGATCAAATGAGAAGATGGGCGATGTATATGAATGGAAGGCCACTCGGACCAAGGAGGGAACGCCAGAATAATCGTCCCTTAGGGAAGATTGGTTAGTTTTATGAAAAGGTTGATTATGTGGTTTTATTATATTTTGTTATTATGACTTATTTTGTTTGTTTAATATAGCTTGTAATAAGTTTTATTATGCATAAGTAAAAATAGCATACTAACCAAACTTCTAGGACAAGTATTGACAGTAGTAAAATAAGAAGGGAAGCCTCCTCACCATTGCCTATAAATTGCCCTTGTAATCTTCATATAGAGGGTATGCCCTTGTAATAACTCCTCATTTTCCCTTCCATAATAAGATTTGAATTTTCCCTTTACTTGCCCTTATTCTCTCTAATCTTACATGTTGATATGATTGATTCAAGATTCATGTGACCTATCATATTTTAGTGTCGTCTTGTAAACATAGTTGTTGTCGCATTATAAACTATTTTACCACCAGTTTACAAACCGTTTGCTGATAACTTCTTGTTTATTTTAACACCTTATAAACTATTTTAATATCATTCCATAAACCGTTTTGTCAACATTTTATAATTATCCACAGATTACCTTCATAACTTATCTGACTATCAATTAATGAACTAACTCGTTTCCATCTTATAACCTATTTTATGGTTAATTATAAACTCTTTTGTTGGGATTAAAAGACTTCAAGTTGATTCTTAGAATTACTACTGCTCAGGTATATATTAGTGTTGTCAAGCATAACTTAGTGATGCTGGTAATACTAATGAAAATTATGCTAAGTAGTTAGTACTGGTAGTGTAAAAGTTACTACTGCTAGTTACTACTGTTAGTATATATTAGTACTGTTAGCATAAAGTTACTGCTGCTAATAGAAGTTAAGACAGCTCATAATGAAGACCTGTAAAAAAAAAAGATAATTAAAGAAAAAAAAAAAATATAAAAAAAAAAAAAAAAAAAATAAAAAAAAAAAAAAAAAAAAAAAAAAATAAAAAAAAAAATAATAAAAAAATAAATAAAGAAAAAAAAGAAAATAAACAAAAAAAAAAAAGAAAAAATCATGAAAAAACCCATACATAACCAAAACCCCCCCACCCCCAACCCCCATCCACCTGCCCCTCACCCGCTCCCCCACACGCACCGTCTAACCTCCATCACAGACCCCACGGATCGACCAGTCTAAGACTGTATAACTACTTGCAAGCTACCCCAAACACCTTGGTACCTCCAGCATGTGCTCAGTACAACTATCTGAGTGATTACTACTGCTGGAAGAATATGCATACCGAGATGCGATCAAGATCTGCTTAGAGAACCAGAATACTATACGAATATAAGTATATAGTTATAAGAACAGAAGATAATATAACTTAATTGTTTAGGAGATTATGTAGTTATAGAAACGAACAGAAAGTTAGTAAAGTTATTGTAAGCCTTGTAGGACACTCTTGGTGTATAAAAGGGAGCCCTAGGCCTAATGGCTATGGAGTACACTATGATATTTGTATCTTCAATGTTATTTTGTAACATATCACTAATCAGAGTGATCTTTTATAATTAGCTGAAAGTTTAGTAAAAGTTGTTTCCTTTTTTTATTGTTCATCTAGTATTAGCCAACTAGTTACCCGCATAGTTTTGTGATATTCTCAATCTTAGTTTCTACTATAGTTGTTTTTAGGATCTATCCAACACAACTAAGCTTTAACAAGCTAAGTAAGATCTATTCAAAATGGATCAACTAAGTGATATCAAGCGTTTTTGAGAAACATTGAATAAGAGAACAACTATATCTACACAGATCTGTTTAACTATAAAGAAACAGATGGAGTCACAATTATAAACTACCCAAACAGTGTCATACTAAAACTTACCAATACTTAAAACAGAGAACTATATCTCTAGAGCATAAGAATGGAGCAATATCTCACTCACACTGATTATGCTCTTTGAGAGGTTATTGTGAATGGTGATGCACCTGCTATTTGCTATCAGCTAGAGCTGGTACTGAAGGTCTCATCCTTTAAAACTGCTGAACAAAAGCAAGCAAGAAAGAATGAATAAAGCAACAAGCACCGTTGTTGGCCATTCCTGATGAGCACGTATTGAAGTTTTATGGAATCAAGGATGCAAAGACCTTATGGGAAGCAATCAAGGCTAGGTTTGGAGGCAACAAAGAATCAAAGAAAATGCAGAAAACCATACTGAAGCAGCCAAGATGAGAATTTTGCTGCCATCAAGACTTAACGGACGGATAAACTCCTATGATAAGTTTTAGAAACTCATCAGTCCAATTGGAAATTCATGTGAAGTTATCTCTCAAGAATATTCAAAGCTGAAGTTGCTGAGAAGTTACCACACCTAAAAGGAATTTTGTTCCAACAGCAGTTGCACAAAGTTAGGACAAGTACCAGTTAATGCTGCTAAGCAAAACTCTCCAAGAGCAGCAACATCAATTAGTACTGCCAGGCCTGTTAATACTGTTGCCCCTAAATCAAAAGTGAATGATGCATTACCCAAAACATATTCTTATTTTAAAACACATTCACTAGTAAGAAGGGCTTTTAACTAAAAATCAGCAGCTAAAACCTATAATCTTAATGTAAAGTTAGAAAACAGCGTAAGGGTTTACATGTTACTACGAGCAGGCCAAAGCAGTATTTAGTGCTGAGTGGGATATGGGGAAATGTGTTAAGTCCGCAGCATGCTAGATTGGAGACCAACAGGAAATGTTATTGACCATATCTCTAAAGACAGTGGATCATACATGCCTAAAAGATTTGACTATGGTAGAATCGACAGGCAGCACTCAAGTCAGTAATGGCTTGGGTCCCTAAGAGAAACTAATTCTCTTATTTTGAGTGCAGGGTAATCCACAATATACTTTACAGGATCAAGGAATTTTTGACAGTGGATGCTCTAGGCATATGACTAGAAACAAGTCTTTTCTTACAGATTATACAAAGAGTTTGATGTGGATTTGTTGCATTTGCAGGAGAATCAATATAGAGAGGTAAAATTACTAGAAAGGTACTAAAAAAAAAATTTAGTAACGGAAAAATAACCTTTGAAGATGTATACTTTTGTAACGGAAGTTAAGTTTAACCTTTTCTCTGTCTCATAAATGTGTGACACGAAAACCATGTTCTTTTCACTGAGACTAAAATTGTCTTGTCCTATCTCTTGACTTTAAGCTCTGAAAAAGTCCAAGACTTGCTAAAGTTCCTAGACATGACAACATGTACAGTTTTGATCTAAAGAATGTTGTTCCTTCAGGAGGTTTGACTTGTTTATTTGCAAACCCTACAATAGATGAGTCTAATTTATGGCATATGAGGCTTGGTCATATAAACTTTAAAACTATGAACAAACTTGTGAGGGGAAACCTTGTAAGAGGTTTGCCTTTAAAGCTTTTTGAAAATAACCATACTTGTGTTGCTTGTCAGAAGGGAAAGCGACATAAAGCCTCTTGTAAGATCAAGCTTGTGAGCTCTATCAGCCAACCTTTACAAATGTAGCATATGGACTTATTTGGGCCAACATCTGTAAGGAGTATCAATCACAAGATATATTATCTTCTTGTCACTGATGACTTTAGTAGGTTTAGTTAGGTTTTCTTTTTGGCCACTAAAGATGAGACTAGTGGGATCCTTAAAACTTTTATAACTGGCATTGAAAACCAAACAAATCATAAGGTTAGAATCATCAGATGTGACAATGGAACTGAGTTTAAAATAATGACATAAATCAGTTATGTCGGATGAAAGGGATTAAGAGTGAATTTAGTGTTTCTAGAACTCCACAACAAAATGGAGTTACTAAAAGAAAGAATAGGACACTAATAAAGGAAGCTAGGACTATGCTAGCAGATTCACTCTTACCTACTACATTTTGGGCTGAAGTAGTTAATACTGCTTGTTATGTTCAGAATAGGATTTTAGTGACCAAGCCTCACAACAAGATACCTTATGAACTATTACATGGTAGACCACCTAGTATAAGATTTATGAGACCTTTTAGGTGTCCTATGACCATTCTTAAAACCTTAGATCCCTTAGGAAAATTTGATGGGAAGGCTGATGAGGGGTTCTTGGTTAGATACTCTATAAATAGCAAAGTTTTTAGGGTATTTAACACTAGAACTAGGAAAGTAGAGGAGAACCTGCACATAACCTTTCTTGAAAATAGAACCAATGTTGCAGGGAGTGGACTAGATTGGCTCTTTGATATTGATTTACTAACAAACTTTATGAATTATGAGCCAGTTACTACAGGGAATCAGACTAATAGGAATGCAGGTATCAAAGATAATGTTGATGCAGTACCTACTCAACAATATATTCTGCTACCATTCCTTCCTGATAGTCCACAGAGCTCAGAGGATGCAGTTGCTGATGATGCTGGTAAAAAGATTACTAAAGAACCAGCAAATGAGGGTGAAAGAAATGGTCAAGAGAAGGAAGGAGAAGCTTCAAATAAAGAAGGTGACCAGCATGTGCAGGATTTGAGAGCTGAATTGGATAAATTGCTTGTTCAACAGAAGGAAGGTTATGCTAACAGCACTAACAGAGTTTCTACTGTTAGTCCATCTGTTAGTGCTGTTGGGCAAAGTTTTGTTAATGATCTTCCAACTGATCCTCTTATGCCTGATTTGGAGGATACTACTGATCTTCTAAATACTGGTATCTTTAGTGGTGCATATGATGATGAAGATGTGGGTGCAGAGGCTGACCTCAACAACTTGGAAACAACCATGAATGTCAGTCATATTCCCACAACCAGAATTCACAAGGATCATCCTAAAGACCAGATCATTAGAGACATAAATTCAGCTACTCAAATAAGGAGGATGACCAAGATTTCTAAAGAATATGCTATGGTCTGTTATATTAACAAGCAGAGAAGAACCAACCATAAAGATGATCAAAACTGCTTATTTGCTTAATTTCTCTCACAAATAAAACCCAAGAAAGTGACACAAGCTTTGACAGATCCAAGTTGGATAGAGACAATGCAAGATGAGTTGCTACAGTTTAGATTGCAGAAGGTTTGGAGATTGGTTTATTTACCCAAAGGCAAGCATGCCATTGGAATAAAATGGGTCAATATAAACAAGAAAGATGAGAGAGGTATTGTAGTTAAAAACAAGGCAAGACTGGTGGCATAAGGTTATACCCAAGAAGAAGGAATTGATTATGATGAGGTTTTTGCTCTTGTTGCTAGGATAGAAGCAATCAGGTTATTTTTGGCCTATGCATCATTTATGAGGTTTATTGTGTACCAGATGGATGTGAAAAGTGCCTTTTTATATGGTACTATTAAAGAGGAGGTATATGTATGCCAACCTCCTAGTTTTGAAGATCCATAGTTCCATGACAAAGTTTATAAGGTAGAAAAAGCTTTATATGGTCTACATCAAGCTCCTAGAGCCTGGTATGAGACCTTGTCTACCTACTTATTGATATATGGATTTAGGAGAGACACTATAGATAAGACTCTATTCATTAAGAAGGACAAAGGTGATATCCTGTTAGTGTAGGTGTATGTTGATGACATCATCTTTGGGTTCACAAAGAAGTCTTTATGTGTTGAGTTTGAGCAGATGATGCATAAGAGATTCCAGATGAGTTCTATGGGGGAGCTTACTTTTTTTAGGGTTGCAGGTAAAGCAAAAAATATGATGGAATCTTCATCAGCCAAGACAAGTATGTGGCTGATATATTAAAGAAGTTTAATTTTGTCACAGTGAAGACATCAATCACTCTAATAGAGACTAACAAGGCATTGCTCAAGGATGAAGAAGCTAAGGATGTGGATGTTCATTTATACAGATCAATGATTAGATCATTGATGTACTTGACAGCTTCTAGGCCTGACATAATGTTTGCTATTTGTGCTTGTGCAAGATTCCAAGTTACTCCTAAAGTATCACATCTTCATGTAGTGAAGAGGATCTTTAGATACTTGAAAAGTCAGCCTAAATTGGGCCTTTGGTATCCTAGAAATTCACCATTTGACTTGGAAGCATTTTTTGACAGTGATTATGCTGGAGCTAGCCTTGACAGGAAATCCACAACAGGAGGTTGTCAATTTCTTGGCAAAAAGTTGATTTCATGGCAATGTAAAAAAGTAAACTATAGTTGCCAACTCCATTACTGAAGCAGAGTATGTTGCTGCTGCTAATTGTTGTGGACAGGTGTTGTGGATCCAAAATCAAATGCTTGATTATGGGTTTAATTTCATGAACACCAAGATTCACATTGATAATGAAAGCACCATTTGTATTGTGAAGATTTAAGTAATTAAGATACATACAGATCACAATATTGTTAATCTACTCACAAAGGCATTTGATGTTAGTAGGTTTAACTTTCTGATTGCTAGCATTAGATTACTTAATCTCTGAAGATGTGTTTGTTAGATTTATGATTGATGTGGTTTGAAGATGGTATTAGTGATAAATTTAGAGTTAAAAACTGGTAGTTGTAAGGTTAATGCTGCTAGACAGAATTTGGTGCTGCTGGGCAAAAGTTAGTAATGCTAGGCAAAAGTTAGTACTACTGAGCCAAAGTTAGTATTGCTGGGTTACCGTTACTGCTACTTGTTACCGTTAGGGATAATACTGCTGAGGGGGTTTAGTGTAAATATAACAGTTTCTTCGCTAGTAGGTTTGCTATTAACTCTATAAAACCATTCTCCATCATACAGTAACTTCATCTAATTCTCTCATACGCTCTCAATTACAAACCCTAATCATATTCATCGACGATCATCAAAATTAATCATCAATGGCTGATCTACAATTTGTTGACCAACACAACATGGTGGCCTGTTTGGAAAGAACAGATAGGAATGTTGATTTGCATGAGATAGTAGACTTTCTTACTACTAGCCCTATACACTATGCCTTAACTGTAAGTCCTACTATATATGCTTCCTATATTGAACAAGTTATGGAATACTGCACATTCTCAAATAGTCAATGATGTGAAGCAAATTCATGCTACAGTTGATGGAAAGACAGTAGTAATATCAAAATCATTAATGAGGAGTGATCTTCACTTTAATGATGAAGATGGTATTACTTGTCTAACAAATGAAACTATTTTTGAAAACCTTGTATTGATGGGGTATGAGAGTGATTCTGACAAACTTACTTTTCAAAAAGCTCTCTTCTCCCCTCAATAGAAGTACCTCATACATACCATTTTACACTGCTTAAGTTCAAAATCTACTTCTTGGAATGAATTTTCCACTAATATAGCATCTGCAGTTATTTGTTTAGCTAATGGTGAAAAGTTTAACTTTTATAAACTAATTTTTGATGGTATGTTGAGGAACTTGGATACCAATACAAAGAAATTTTTAATGTATCCAAGGTTTTTACAACTCTTTTTGAATAATCAGATTTCTCTTGTAGAACCTTTTAATGATATTTATAAAACACCTGTACATACTAAAAAGGTTTTCACTATCATGAAAAGAAAAGGAAAAGATTTTTTAGAAAGAATTACTCCATTGTTTGCATCAATGTTGGCACCACCAGTAGTAGAGGGTGAAGGTTCAGGACAACCACTGAACCTCAACCAGCACCTTCTACTACTCAACCCATTATTGAAGATCAAATCCCTGTTATTGAATCATCATCACCCCAAAATACTCAAACACCTAGGCAAGCCTTACAAGAGGACACTCAGTTACCTCAAACTAGTGTGCTAGCAGATGAGGCTATCTTTAAGGAGTGGGATGACAGAGTGGTGAGGGCTACCACTACTGCTGCTAGCTTAGATGCAACACATGCTAGTGGTAACATAACTAAGACCTAATCCACGACCAATGTCTAATGATCCTCTTTCTCAGGAAATTAGTTCAGGTGACAAACCCAAGTGCCAAGAAGCCATGGAGGTGTCATTGCTTAGACTAGGTCTGAGAGGGCATCTAAACATTCCTATGATTCACCTCTCCTAGGAGTTAACACACCTGGAAGTGATGAGGAAAGGATTAAACATCAGGAATTGATGGATAATATACTACCAACACCCCATGATTCACCTCTCTCAGGAGGTTACATACCTGGAAGTGATGAGGGTAGACCTGGCCTTCATGAATTGATGACTATTTGTACCAAATTGTCTGACAGTGTACTTGACTTGGAGAAAGAAAAGGATGCTCAAGCTGTAGAGATCCTCAAATTAAAGAACATAATTAAGAAGCTAGAAAGAAAGGCCAAGTCAAGCATCCCACCACCAAAGAGGAGATTATACAAGTAGGTTGATTCTTCTAATGATAGTTTGGGTGAGGAGAATGCATCTAAACAGTAGACGAATGATAGTAACAAAACAGAGGAGTTCAATCTATCTGACAAAGGAAGTGGTGGAATTGAAGTTTTTGATGACACTACCGCTGCTGAAAAGGATGTTAATGCTGCTGAACCAGTTTCTACTGTTGGTGATGCAGTTACTGCTACTAGTGTTATTCTTGATATTGATACTGCTGGACCTTCAAACATTAGTATTGTTGGTCCTTCTACAAGTACTGTTGGGGATATTTTTTTAAGATGAGATGATGACTATTGTTGATACACTTGTGGCTATTAGGAGCACAAGACCAAGAATAACCTTAGTAGTGATTCGTGATGTTGAAGAAGAACCAAGGAGAGCAACACCAGTACCAACAGTATAAAGCCAAGACAAAGGTAAAAGCAAGATAGTGGAGCATGAACCTACTCTTAAGAACCCTATAAAGGCTCAGATTCAAAGGGATGCAGAGATAGCTTAAAGATTGTTTGAAGAAGATTAAGCACAAATTAAGAGAGAGCAAAGGATTGCTAGGGAAAGAGCTATAGAACAAAAGGCCAAGGATGCTGCTTTGATTGTAGAATTTTATAATGTTCAAGCAAGAATGGAGGTAGATACTCTGTTAGCTGTAAGACTTCAAGAAGAGGAAAGAGAACAGTTTTCTATTGATGAGCAAGCTAGATTTTTAGTGGAGACAATTGCAGAAAGGAAAAGGTTCTTTGCTACACAAAAGGCTGAACAAATTAGAAACAAACCACATACTAAAACTCAATTAAGAAACAAGATGATTACTTACCTGATAACATAGGTAGATACACACACAGTTAACTGAAGAATAAGAGTTTGAAAGAAATTCAAAAGCTATATGAAAGGGAGCAGAAGTGGATTAATGACTTTGTTTCCTATGGATTCTAAAGAAGGTGGAAAGAAGGCAAAGAGCAGTAAGAAAAAAGCAGCAAGCAGTAAGAAGAGACAAAAAGCAGATCCTGATGATGAAAATGTTAAGAGATAAAAGCTAGAGGATGCTGCAGAGAAAGAAGGACTCAAAGCTTATCTTAAGATTATTCCTGATGAAGATAGAGCTGTCAACTATGAGACCTTTGCCATAAAATATCCTATTGTTCATTAGGAGTCTTAGATAATTAGAAGTGACTTGTAAAGGAATGACTTAAGCTATTGGAAGATAACTAGAGCTTATGGCAGTTCTAAATATTATAAAGTCTTCTTTATGATGCTTAAAGATTTTAACAGACAATACTTGGTTGATTTGCACAGACTAGTAAAGGAGAGGTCTGCATCAAGAGCTCTAGAAGGGTATGATTTGATCATTTAGGGTGATTTAAAGACCATGTTTAAACCAGGTGAGGAGGATGATGTCTGGACAAATCAACAAGATTGGAGTTTAATAAGTTGGAAATTATATGAGACTTGTGGAGTTCATACTTTGCTCATGGATGGTACTTTGGTTTGCATTAATATGTTAGTAGAGCAAAAGTACCCTCTCACTAAAGAAATGCTTACAAGAATGCTGAACTAGAGATTAGAAGCTGATTTTGAGAATGAAATGGCTTATGAACTCATCAAGTTTGTCAAGTCAGAAGTGCAGGAATAGTAAAGTGTTTGGATATATTCTCCTAGTCCTCAAGATGCTGATAATGAAGAAACTTGATAATTAACAAGATGAATATCAAGTTTAGGGGAGGATTGTTGGGAATAAAGGCTTCTCAAGTTTCTACTGCTGGGTATAAGAGTGTCTACTGCTGGTTGAAGAAGCTAATGCCGGTGAAGATTAGAGAAAACAGTCTAAGTCATTAGTACTTTTAGTTTAATAGTTAGTGCTGCCAGTACAAAGTATTAGTACTGTCAGTTTATTAGTATTGTTAGTTATATGTTTAGTACTGTTAGTATAAATAGATTAGTACTGCTTATGTGATATGCATGAGATATATTAAGAATAGATATGCATTAATAGTAGACGCATTTTGTAAACCCATTAGGGTTTCTTGGTGTATAAAAGAAACCCTAAGGCATTGTTAATCCCAATGAACAAATCTTGAACTCTTTAGCTTGATGTAAGGTTTAGTATCCTTGGATAAATCCAAAGACGCTAAGATTGAAACTTTGAGTGTATGATATAAACTATGCGGAATCTAGTTTATACTACTAAAAAGAATAACAGTAATGAATGTTTAACACACATAAATATAACCAAAACAATAAGCTCTAATATATTAATACGAACACTCTTGGACAGTGTTAGGGTTTACAACCTTGAAGCTATGAAAAACTATGAAAGACTGATATATATTGATCTATGCCTTAAGGTTCCTTTTATACACCAAGGAAACCCTAATGGGCTTACAAAACGCGTATAATGATAATGCATATCTATTCCTAATTTAACTCATGCATATCATAATTGCAATACTAACTATACAAGACTAACAACACTAAGTATTAACTAACAGTACTAACTATACTGGCAGTACTAACAATGTACTGGCAGCACTAACAAATATAGCTAGTACTAATCACTTATACTATTTTCTTTAAACTTCAACAGCAGCACAATCTTGAACCAGCAGTATTAACTTCCAAAACTAACAGTAGTAACTTCAAAAGCCTTCAATTCCCAACAATCCTTCCCTAAACTTGATATTCACCTTGTTAATCATCAAGTTTCTTCAGTATCAGCATCTTGATCATCAGGAGGATTTATCCAAACACTCTTCTACTTCTGAAGTTATGATCTTGTAAATCTGAGAAGCTTAAATGCCATCTCACTTTCATAATCAACCTTTAGTCTTCTATTTAGCATTCTTGAAAGTATTTCTTGAGTTAGAGGATATTTCTTCTCAATCATCATGTGAATAGTAACTCCAGTATTCATCAATAGTACATGAACTCCACATGAGTCAAACAATCTCCATCTTATCAAGTTGTAGTCCTCTTGATTCTTCCATATTTCATCTTTTTCATTAGGCTCAAATAAGGTCTTTAGATCTCGCCAAAGTACAAGTCATATCCTTCTGGACTTGTTGTCTCATATCTTTCATTTACCAACCTATGTAGATCTATCACATCTTGTCTGTGAAAATCATCAAGCATCTCACTGAATATCTTGTAATTCTTGGAACTTCCATCTCCTCTGATGATTTGATAATACATTATATTTTCATTTTAAATATGTGTCTTCCAATCAACAATTGGATATTTGGTGGCTAGAGATTCAACATCAATAGCAACATCATCCCTTGGAGCTACATCTATACTATCTCTAAGCTCCTCTTTTTTAGCATTAGTATCCTCTTCTAATTTCTGTTTCTTAGAAATTTCTTCTTCAAAATTTGCTCTTGGTCTATTTTTAGTGCTTTCTGCTTGTTGTTGACTGTCATTATCTATAGGCTTAAAGTCATCAATCTACTTCTTCTCTCTTTCATATAACTTTTGAACTTCTTTAAAGTTCTTATGCTTTAGTTGTTGATGACTATACTTACCTATGTGTTTGAGATAAGTAATTATCTTGATTCTGATTTGAGTTCTTGTAGGTGGTTTGTTCCTTATTGCCTCTGCTCTTTCTGCTGCTAATTGTTTCTTTCTTCTTTCAAAGAATTCTGCTAACAATCTTGCTCTTTCTTCAATTGTGTACTTTTGTTGCTCTTCATGTGTCAGTCTTATAACCAGTTCATGATCAACATCTATTCTGGCTTGAATTTCATCAAACTCTTCACCTAAAGCAACACTAGTAGCTTCTTCTTGCTTTTGTCTTTCTTTTTGTGCTCTGTCCAACTCTGCTAACTCTTCCTCATGTAATCTTTGAGCTAACTTTGCATCACTATCAATTTGAGCTAACCCTAGATCACTTCTTTTTTACTTTCTCTGGTTTCTCAGGTTCTTCTTTAACCATTACACCCTTACCTTTGTCTTTTGGATCAATAGTTGGAAGAGGTTGCAGTGTAGTTATTGATCCGATAGGGCTAGGAGAATCTTCTACATCTTTAATAGCAACTCCTTTCTCCTTAGCTTTCTCTTCCTTCATCTTTATCAAAGTCTGAGCAATAGTAAGATCTTCATCACTAAATATAGTTGTTGTTATAGGAGGTGTTCTAGGTTTACCAGTACTAATAGCTACACCAGCAGTAGTAACTGGTGCACTAATAACACTAACTCTAGTGGTAGCAGTATGAACTGTCTCTCCTTTAACATCTTCCATGTCATCATTAGGTGCATCAAAGTCATTATCTTGGAACATTGACTTTGTCTTGTCACTTTCCCTCCCATGTTTGGATGCATCCTCCTCATCCAAATCATCACCAGAAGACTCAACCCTGCCTTTAAACAGTCATCTCTTCATAGGTTGTAGAGTTCTTGCCTTTCTCTTCTGTTCTAGCCTCTTGACCCTCAATTTCAATATGGTGATCACTCTGTCTTGAGCAGTCTTTGCTTCCTTTAAGGCAAGAACCCTTTTTGTCAATGAGGTACAAGTTTCCATCAATTCCTAAATTAGTTCCATTCTTTCATCATCACTTCTAGGTGTGTTACCTCCTAAGAGAGGTAAATCATAGGGTGTAGGTGGTATAGTGTCCATCAATTCAAAAGTATGTTCCATGCTGCCTTCCCTACTTCCAGATGTGTGACCTTCTAAGAGAGGTGGTTCATTGGGCTTTTCAAGTACTCTCTCATACCTAGTCTGAGCAAGAGCACCCCTATGGTTTTTTGGCGCCTGGGAGTGCTACCTGTATCCATTCCCTGAGGAATGTCAACATTAGGAATTGCCGTGGATTGGATCTTAAGGATGTTATCACTGTATTGTGCTGCAGCTAAGCTAGCATCAGTAGTGATAGCCCTTTTCATACTGTCACCCCCCTCCTTATAGATAGCCTTATCTGCTCCATGGTCTAGAGGCTCACTAGTTTGAGGTAACTTAGTGACCTTTTTAGCTCTCCTATGTTTTTAAGTCTTTCTTTGATATGTAGATAGAGATGGGAGTATTTGCTCAATGTGAGCTTCAGTTTGAAGTTCATGGGAAACTGTTAGGGATGTTTCAGTTTGAAGTGATTCAGTTTGAGATTCTGAAACATATGGTTGTAAGGTAGAGGGTGTGGGTTAGGGTTCAAGGGGTATTGCTGAACCTTCACCCTTAGGTTCCTGGTTTTGCACCAACATAGAGTCAAAAAGTAGAGTAACTTTTCCTGAAAATTTTTTACTTTTCCTTGCCATATTAGAGAAAACCTTTTTATTGTGTGTGGGTGTCTTATAAGTATCATTAAAAGGTTCTGGTAAATCTTTAAGCTGGTTATTCAAAAAGAGTTGTAAAAACCTTGGAAACATTAAAAATCTCTTTGGATCCAAGTTCCTTAATATACCATCAAAAATTAATTTAGAAAAATTAAATTTTTGACCCTTTGCTAAACATATAACTGCTGAAGCCAAATTAGTTGAAAATTCATTCCAAGCAGTTGATTTTGAACTTATATAATGAAGGATGGTATGTATCAGAAATTTCCATTGAGGTAAGAATGAACCTTTTTGAAAAGTAAGTTTTGTAGAAAGCTGTTCATATCCCATCAATGCAAGGTTTTCAAAAAATTCATCATTTGTTAGGCAAGCAATACCATCCTCATCATTAAAGAGAAGATCACTTCTCACTGATGATTCTGATATGACCACAACCTTGCCATCAACAATATCATGTATTTGCTTCACTGAATTGACTGTTTTGGAAATGGCAGTATTCCAAAACTGTTCAATGTAAGAAGCATAGATAGTGGGACTTACAGTGAGAGCATAATTGAGCGAACATGTAGAGAGGAAGTCTACTATCTGATGAAACTCAACGTTCTTATCTATCTTTTCTAAACAAGCAACCATATTATGTTGATCGACAAACTTCAAATCCGCCATATAGTGATTGATTTATGAGAAGGGTTCTGGGTTTAAGTTCATTGATGAGAGTATGAGGGTTTGGCAAAGTTAATTGAGATATTATAAAGAGAGCTTAAGGGTGTGATTGGACCGACTGAATAAAGTTGAATCTTTATCTTGAAGTAAAACTTATAAAAGAAAGAAAGATCAAGAATTATCCAAATATAGACCCCTATAAGCGAAGTTGTTGGTGGAAATATCTCAACGGTTATAATTAATTAATGAAAATCTGTTATGCCCCGAACAGTATTAACGGTAACAAGCAGTACTAAATTTGGCTCAGCAGTACTAACTTTTGCCCAGCAGTACTAACTTTTGCCTAGCAGTACTAACTTTTGTAGCAGTATAAACAAAATAGTTACCAGTAGAAACCCAATACTAATCATCAATCTCATTACTAAACCCGTGTAAGCAGCACTAACTAAGCCTAGCAGCATCAACTTTTGTACAAAGTTTCATCCAGCAGTATAAACTAAGTCCAGCAGTACTAAGAGATATCTAACAGTATTAACTCTGTCTTCAATAATTATACAACAACATGCCTCTATTCATCACAAGCACACTAGAAAAGACTAGATAGACATGTGAGAATTCATGAGGATCCATATTTATGCATAACCCATGAATAAAAGTTAAGAACTGTTATCCAAACACATTAACCTCCCCTCAAACAATACTTCAGAGATTAAGTAATCCAATGCTAGCAATTAGAAAGTTAAACCTGCTAACATCAAAAGCCTTTGTGAGAAGATCTGCAACATTGTGGTCTGTGTGAATCTTAATCACTTGAATCAACTTCTTCTCATAACAATCTCTGATGAAATGGTGCCTAATCTCTATGTGCTTGGTTTTAGAGTGAAACACTGGATTCTTCACAATACAAATGGTGCTTTCATTATCAATGAAAATCTTGGTGTTCATGAAGTTGAACCCATAATCAAGCATTTGATTTTGAATCCATAGCACCTGTCCACAGCAATTAGCAGCAGCAACATACTCTGCTTCAGTAGTAGAATTTGCAACTATAGTCTGCTTCTTACATTGCCATGAAATCAACCTCTTGCCAAGAAATTGACAACCTCCTGTTGTGGATTTCCTGTCAAGGCTAGCTCCAGCATAATCACTATCAGAAAAAGCTTCCAAGTCAAATGGTGAATCTCTAGGATACCAAAGGCCCAATTTAGGTTGACCTTTCAAGTATCTAAAGATCCTCTTCACAGCATGAAGATGTGACATTTTAGGAGTAACTTGGAACCTTGCACAAGCACAAACAGCAAACATTATGTCTGGCCTAGAAGCTGTTAAGTACATCAATGATCCAATCATTGATCTGTATAAATGAACATCCACACTATCAGCTTCTTCATCCTTGATCAATGCCTTGTTAGGTTCCATGGGAGTGCTTGCTGTCTTCACAGTGGCAAAATCAAATTTCTTCAATACTTCAGCCACATATTTGTCTTGGCTAATGAAGATTCCATCCTTCTTCTGTTGTACTTGTAACCCTAAGAAGAAAGTGAGTTCTCCCATAGAACTCATCTGGAATCTCTTGTGCATCAAACCTTCAAACTCATCACATAAGGACTTCTTAGTTGACCCAAAGATGATATCATCAACATACACCTGTACTAATAAGATATCACCTTTTTCCTTCTTGATGAACAAAGTCTTATCTATAGTGCCTCTTCTAAATCTATTTTCAATTAAATAGGTAGACAAGGTCTCATACCAGGCTTTAGGAGCTTGATGTAGACCATATAAAGCTTTTTCTATCTTATACACTTTGTCAGGGAACTGTGGATCTTCAAAACCAGGAGGTTGACACACATAAACCTCCTCTTTAATAGTACCATATAAGAAGTTAATTCTTACTGGTCCATCTGGTATATAATAAACCCCATAAATGATGCATATGCCAAAAAATAACCTGATTGCTGTCTATCCTAGCAACAGGAGAAAAACCCTTATCATAAATCAATTCCTTCTTAGGTGTAAGTTTGTGGGAGTAGTGGTTGAATTCTTGAATAACCTTGTGCAACCAGTCTTTCCTTGTTTCTCACTACAATGCCTCTCTCATCCTTTTTGTTTCTAAAGACCCATTTTGTTCCAATGGCTCTTTTGCCATTAGGTAGATTTACCTGTGTCCAAACCTTCTGAAGTTAAAATTTTAGAAGCTCTTCTTACATTGCTTCTATCCAGCTTAGATCTTCTAGAGCTTGAATCACTTTCTTGGGTTCCATTTGAGAGAGAAAACAAGCAAATAAGTAGTTCTGATAATCTTTATGATTTGTTCTCCTCTGCTTATTAATGTAACATACCATAGCATGTTCATCAGTAATCTTGGTCATTCTCCTTGTTTGAATAGCTAAATTAAAGCCTCCAATGATCTGGTCTTTAGGATGATCCTTGTTAATTCTGGTTGTGGGAATAAGACTGACATTTATGGTTGTTTCTAAGTTGTTGAGGTCAGCCTCTGCACCCACATCTTCATCATCATAAGCATTACCAAAAAATCCAGCATCATCTATTAGAGTCACATTTGAAACTGGTGGAAGTGTAAATGCATTTTTAAAAGGAGAAAATCTTTCAAATAGATGTTTCTCAAATGCATTAGAAGCTTCAGCAACATTAACTGGTGATGATGGATCATCATTAGTAAAAGATGGTCCAGCAGCACTAACAGGTGTACTAACAGTATTAATACTATTAGTGTTGTTAGGATGTACAATATGCTTTTCTTGTTGAAGTAGCCTTTCAAACTCACTTCTTGTGGCTTGATCATCCTTCCCATCTTTATCTGAAGCTCCACTTTTATCCATTTTAGTAGGCTTCTTTTCAACATCTTCTTCACTGACCTTAGGATCTTGAGAGATTAATGGATCAGTTGTGCAAATAGGTATTAAGATGTATTCTTGTTCAGGTTTTGTCTTCTTCTCAGCTTGACCTGTAACAATGTTATCTCTAGTTCCTGCAATACCATTAGTTTGATTTCCTACAACAACTGGCACATAGTTCATAGATATTGTTAAAGAATCAACATCAAAAAGCTAGTCTGGTCTGTTTCCTGTCAAATTAGGTGTAGTTTCAAGAAATCTAATGTTTAAGGTCTCTTCAACTATCCTGGTCCTCCTGTTAAATACTCTCATGGCCTTGCTAACTACAAAGTACCCAACAAAAAATCCCTCATCAGCTTTTCTATCAAACTTACCTAGATGATCCCTGGTATTTAAGATGGTAACATGACACCCAA
>BQNB010053097.1:7434-40187 GCA_026074375.1 Tanacetum coccineum
CGAATTGTGTTAGGGTCTGTACGGTGTTTTACGATCCTTGTTGGTATTATGGTGTCCTTTGTTTGAGTAACATATTTGATAATTGATGTATAATTATAAAAACAATTTGGAAGTTGATAATTGCCTTTTTAGGGGTAGTTATAATATATATATATATATATATATATATATATATATATATATATATATATATATATAGTATACGTATTCCAAAAGATTCAAAGAAATTACTTTTGACCAAAGTAATATCAAAAATCTCCCGGGTCGTTTCTCGACGAGGCGTGCAATGGAAAGTCGAGAGTCGGTTTGAGATTTTATGTTTGAATATAACAAGGCTTTGAATGGGTTTTCTGATTCTATGGGAAAAATAAGTAAAAGGCAAGCTACACTAAAAACGAAAGCAATTATGAAATTAAAAACGTAAACGGGACGTAAAAACGTGACCTAAAACCTAAATTATCAAAATTTAATCTTAAGATGATTTTTTACTTTTATAAATCCTAAGTGACTAAAATTCAAGAACTAAGAAAACTAAACCAAAAATGTAACATTCCGTATTTAAGGTCACTATTTACTCCGAGCTTTATTTCTATTTTCATTTTTAAGCGAGTTATTAATTTTACGTTTACCCGATTTAGTAAGATTTTCCGTTTTTAGCTTTGCGTGAGCCGTATTTTAGAAATCTATTCCGTCTTCGCATCTTAAGTGATTTAATAATATCATAATATTCCTCGATGATTATAAGTTTCCTTATTTTCATTTCCGTTGTGTTTCGTGTTTACGTAAATCCTTGCTAAAACTCGCGTTTTTACCTTAAACCTTACCTTTTCTTAATTTACTTTACACTACACTTTAATTAAACTTTTATAAACTAAAAATAAATATATATATATATATATATATATATAATTTTTACAAAACCCTAGGCCCAATGGCCGGTTTCTACACCACTACACACAACAACTTTACAATTTTCTATAAACCTAATTATACTCCTCTTTTCCCCATACATGCAACCTTTTCATTTCACAAGATTTTCAAATCTCTTCTCCTTTCTTCTCTTCTTGCTTGCTGCCATACACCACCTTGCCACCACCACCATCTTCACAAAATTTTCCTACTCATTTTTATCCTCTTAACACCATCCTTTAGCCTCTTACAATGTTTGGTGCAATTTCTTGGAGATTTGAAGAAGTTAGGGCTTGTTTTCTTAGGTTTTCTTGAGGGTTTTGATTGGGATTTTGTTGGAAGAGTGTAATCATCATTAGAAGAAGATTAGAAGCTAGCTAATCTTGTGTTACATTGGTTTGAATTCAGCCAACACAAGAAAGGAGGGTTCTTGTTTGATTCACTAGTCTTTATCTTCATTTTTGTAAGCCCTAATCTCCTTTTTATTTGTTCTACCTTTTCATTTCTTGTTTTATTTAATTTTAATCCATGAAAATGGATGCTTGGGTTCTGAATATACATGTGATTATGTTCTTAAGGGTTTTTTATATTAGTTATGGCATGGGGTTAGGTCTTAGATGAAGTAAAATGAAGTTTAAAAAGGTTTTGAGTTGAAATATTGGGACTGTTTTGAAAACAGTAGCAAAACGTGTGATTTTCTAAAAATATTTAGCCTGGAGACTATGATTAATTTAAATGGCTGGAAAGATACATGTCTTAGCATCATAGGATAGTTGGATGCTCAACCAACTCCTTAGGATGAGTGAGTTATGGCCAAAACAAGAAAATAGGTCAAATCTGGACATATGATTGGAATACGAGTTAAACTCTAAATTTTTGCCATAAAATAATAGATCTTAAAGGTTGGGTCAGTATTATACATCATAAGGAAACCATAGCCTTTGACCTCACCTTCATTGCTATCTTGGTTTGGGATTTATGGTTGGTAAAGGGTAAAATTTTTGCTAACTTTCTATTTTGGACAACCAGGGGTAAAATGGTATTTTCACATAGTTACGAAACTTTGTAAATTGTGAGACTTAAATTTCTGGAAACTAGACTCAAATAGATTTCCAGGGGTGAAAGCCTCATCTATAGAACATTTGTGAGCTAGGAGATATGAGTCCATGAAGTCAAGTTAAATTAGAACTAGGTTTTTAGTCTAGTCAAAACTTTATAAAAGTATAGTAACCGTGATAAAATAAAAGTTAGAAGCCGAAACTTGGTAGATGTTCATTTGACTATAAGACCAGGTCACATGTCATTTTGGGATTAAAAAGGACTTAGAAAAGTTCTAGTGAAATGCCATACTTATCCCGGAAACACATCTCATGATCACATGTTTAATTTTCTACGTATTGTTACTTTCTACGTACTAAATCGCGTCACGTATTTTAGGAGGTGCCTAGGAGTACTTCCCGCTCATTCAAGACTCATAATACTTCTGATTTAAGTGTTCTTACGGTGAGTTCATAGCCTCGCCTTTCAACTTTTAAACTGTATTTATAAAACCCCGCGAGGGAGATACATGCTTGTTTTATAAACTGAGCACAAGAAATTTTATGGTATGCTGGACCCGAATATGAGATTAATTGCATAAGTAGCTATTGCCAAAAGACCTCACATCATGAACTGTTAATTGCCTATAATGGGTAAGCGCTAGTACAAGTAAATAGATCTATTGGGTTTGACAGCCCTGTCCGGGGGTATGAATCGAATCCTTTCGAGCACCCAGTCAACGGGCAATTTGTATTTAGAAGTTAGGTATAAGGCAATAATACCTAGTTATGGGGCAACATGATTTACATACAAGATATGATTTAACGTCAAGGCTTCGGTGTCATGAGCTTATTGCAATAGAAACTTGATAATGGCTTGTCCGTACAACAAGTCACACGATGAACAAAACTTGTGTTCTCTTTTAACTCTTACAAACTCTATGGATTCACTCAACATTATTGTTGACTTTTTAAGCATGTTTATCTCAGGTAATCAAGGGTGATGGACGCTATGTACGAGGAGTCTGCGCTAAAAGTTTTTAAGAACTTGTATTTTGTTCCATTTTATCAAACTAATCATCCATGTTTTGGAAAAACTTATGTTATGAATCTGGTAACGATCCTGTGGGACGTATGTTGATTACTCTGAAACTTCTTTAAATGGAACAATGTTTTTAAACGCCTCTTTTCGAGTCGTTTTTTATATCCTTGTGTGATTGTACTATGAATTAACACCCAATGTTGTATATTCTGCTACGTGAAATTTGGGGGTGTTAGAAAAAACGAAAGCACTTTAAGCTTAAAAACACGAAAAACATGAACGGGATTCAATCCTGTTCTTTAAAAAAAAAAATCTAAAATTTTAACCCTACGAAAGCAAAATTATTTTTCCTAAGTCCTAAATGATAAAAGAAATTAAAAAAAAAAGAATTATATTTTTTTGACTTTTATATTTTTATATGAATTAAAAACTGATTTAATGAAATTAAATGATTAAAAATACTAAATTAATTCCTAAAAATCTGAAAAATTCAGGGAAAATAGATTAAACAGTTAAAATCCTAAGAAAAATAAAAAGGAGAAAACAGCTTATCGAAATAAGCCGTAAATAAGCCCAAAAGGGCTGATAAACAAATATGGGAAAAACCCCTTATATACAAACCACTTGGGACTTATAACGAAAAAGTCCCAAGGGCGCAGTGGAGTTGGGTGTGTGAGTTAAAACGATTGGTTGAGAGGGTAGAGGTCAGGGGTTCGAGCCCTGCTCACCCTTGACTTCCCCTTTCCCAAGTGTTTTATTTTTGAACATTTTTTTTACAAACTTAAACTTAAGATGGGAATAAGCAAATTTTAAAAGGACAACTTTTTTTAAAACTAAAAATAAGCCAGAAATAAGCCAATTAAAACTGACAGATTGCCCTTTTTTACTCTAAGTGACTTAGGCTTAACTTTTTGGCTTTTTAAACATAATAAGCAAATAAGAATTTTGGGTAAAAGTTTTTTTAAAAAAAAAACTTATAAAATAAGCTGAGATAACAAACTTAAAAAAAAAACTTTTTATAAAACCTAAAAATAAGCACAATATAAGCAAAGAAAAATTGACAAAATGGTCTTTTTTAACACTAAGTACTAAAAACTAAACTGCTTGGGCTTTTTTTAGTGCCAATAAGCAACTAAAGAGGCAAATAAGCTAAAACAGATGCTATGCTACTCCTAATAAGCAATTATAATAAGCAGAGAAGCAAAAAAACAAATAAGCACTTGGGCTAACACTGACAAGCAAACAGCCTAGGGACAACTTTTAGGCTTATTTTTAAGCACCTTAAAGGATCCTTATGGCTATGTCGACTATAGGACCTTAAAGCTTATCCAAGGGGCTTTCTAAATCAGCAATAAAAAAATGGTTTGAATCTCAAATAAGCTACTAAAAAGCTGAAGGGAAACTGTTGCTCACACTGAGTATGCACTTTTAGTTTTCTAAAAAAAACAACTGACAATGTGCAGGCCTAAAAATAAGCTAGAAAATAAGCTTTAAAAACTAAGAAAAGCTGAAACAGATGAAGCTTAACCACCAATGAGCTTATGCTCTTAATTTTAGATCCTAAAAACACTTTTAACTAACCTAAATGTGAATTTGAAAAAGGGCCTTTAAACTTGAAAAACACTTAGACAGATTTGGTTATAACTAAGAATCAATAAGTGTAGGCTACAAACAACTAAACTAATGCATTAACACCACCATTTGAGACTAAAAACATAGACTAAAAGCAGCTTAGGCCAAAGATTCAAGTTAAGCATATATGAACAACTATATAGCCACAGATTCAAAGTAAGATTTCAATAAACCTTCAAAATAAGTTTTGGACTTTGAAACTCTTTAAAAACAGCTTGTTATGACTTAAAAAGGTTTGTTAAAGTTGACAAGGTGACCCAAATGGTTTTTTTAACAATTTTGACCCACTTTGACCTACTGTCCCAAACACCCCTTTAAATTTATAAAGTTTATTTTAAAACTGATTTCTCAAAGATTTAAGCAAGCTTTTTAAAGACAGATTGTAAACAATGGACAATAAGCAAAATTAAGCAAAATACAAACATAAATAAGCAAATATAATAAGCAAACAAAGAATATGCAGATTATGCTACTTAAGGCAGTTTTAAAGACAAATTTAACTAAAGGACATATAAGCATAAAACAAAGACAAGTAAGCATAAACAACAGTAATAAGCAAGAATAAGCAGCAAATAAGCATAAATAAGCACATGAACAGTAATAATCAAAAATGAAAAATGAGAAAATGGAAACTCACAAAGGTTCACAGCTTTTGGCAAGGGAATAAGCCCTCAAAACCAATCTTATAACTTTCCAAGAAGCACTAACCCAAGGCCATCCACAATTTACCTTGCACCATGTATTCTTTGACAAATTCTTTTTTTTTTGTGATTTTTGATTTTTGGTTTTTTTAAGACAGAAAATTAGACAAGTCTTTATATAAACTTTTAATGATTCAAAAGCTTATATAACAGCTTTAATTAAATGACAATGTAAGTAAATGACAGAATTTAAAGGAAACTTGAAATTTTCATTAACTTAAAAAAAATACAATGCTTAAAATTAAATGACAGAAATTTAAATGACATGAAAAGTAAATTGCAGTATTATGATGGTACAAATTTGTTAATACAAAGCTTGACTAAACAAAATTCGACAAAAGACAATGAGCTACAATTGTCCTATATTTATACTAAAATCCTATGTGTCTTGGTCTTCACTTGTGTACTTCTTCACTGAGAGAGCTCAAGAGCTGTGTTTGTTGTGTGAGTAGAGGTCAAAAGTAATCTCAGCCCTTGAAATTTCTTAGTCATCAAGTCCTTTGATCAAAACCCTTGATTTTCTTGTCATTGTCTTCTGCCTAATAGAATGGTGTAGGATTGCCAACATGGCATTGACTTCTTGGGGTGGGGTTTAAGGGAAAGTGATGGTTTTGTTGTGGTGCGAACAGTAAATGAGGTGGGAAAGTGACAGGGAAGGTGAACAGGGGATTAACGGGAAAAATTGGTTTATGTTTGACTAGGTTAAAGTTTGTGGTTATGCAACTTTAGCCCCACATTTTGTATTTTGTTATTGCAACCATCGTCCTTGTGGTGTAATAAGTTTAAAGGGGTTGTCAAGAAAGGCCCCTCAAGTTGTATAGTTTTATTACAGTCACAGTCTTTGGGGACTAACGACAGTTAACAGTTAAGGGTTTAGGGCTAATGGCAGTTAAAAGGGATTGGGCCTAGGTTTTAATTGTTGGGCCTTTTTATGATTAAGAGGATTTTGGGCCATATTCGTTGTATTGGTCTTCATATAAATGCTTAATGGGCTGCCCTGGCCCATTAGATGGGTAAGGGTGGGCCTATAAAGTATCTCTTCGGTTACGGCTTCGGCTTTGACCTTTGACTTTGTCGGGGTTGACTTCGTCTTTTACTTTTTGGACTTTGACTTTGATTTTGACTTTCGCGCTTTTCCATTCCGTGCTCGGTTTTGTCCGTTTTGACTTGATTTTTCGTCCTTTTGTCGGATATCCGTTTCTTGCACAATATAAGTAAAAACATACAAATACAATGTATTTTTGATACGTTTTTGGTCATTTATGTCCGGTTTTAATGGAAAATGGTATGTGTATTTAGGCACATACCAAAATCCCCCATACTAAACTATTCCCGTGTCCTCACGCAATGCTATAAGTAAACACTTAAGAAAACTAAGACCCTCAATTCCCCTTGACTAATAACCTCGAAAAGTAGCTAAGTGTTCGTCAAGGGGAATGAAAGAATCAAAAGCTCTGAAAAGCCCCGTTTTGATCATTTTTTTATATTTACACTAACTACTACTAATATTTTTGTATTTTTTCATTTTTCTTAGCAACTAACTAACACGTTTGGCTTTCGTTATTTCATAACTTTTAGGGTCATAGAACAAGACGCATTTCAATCCTAAAATGCCCCAAAAAGGATAAATTTATCGTTCCTGATTTTTCACTTATTCTAACCCAAGCTTAAAACGAAATCACCGTTAAGTATAAGTAAATATGCTAACACTACTCATAACTATAACTTGTAAACTTTTCGCCCCCGACAATTATTATATTAGGTGAATGTGCCATTTTGAATTTCAACCATGGATCAATGTTTTGCAAAATTTATATGCTTCACGTTCCACCTGAGAATAATGAGTTTGAAGGCGAGATCATCCCATGTAGCGACTTTCGTCTCGGCACATCCCAACCTTGCGGCTAAGTGACCAGGCTTTTGACACCCCACAGAGACTAGTATTGAGACTCACGGACCTTCGGTTTCAAAAACTCATAGGTTTCCATTTATACATAGCTTATTTAGAAAAACCACAACTTAAAATGAAATGGTCTTAGTTCTAAAGCATATTTAAATTTAAGAAAAAGAGATTTTCCCTATATTTATTAATTCACGTTTACTACACTTAATATAATTACACATCCATTAAACTAATGAAATCCTCGACCTTTTAGAAGGCTGTAACATCGGTTGTGAGCCGGCAAGATGCACCAAACTTTTATCAGTCTCGGATTATTATTCTTACTATAGTCCTTATTTAGAAGACTGCAACATCGGTTGTGAGCCGACAAGATGCAGTATAATTTTATCAACCCACAGTTTATTATTATTATTACCACATTTTTCATCATTTTTTTACCATGATATAGAGAAAATTTCATTTTAGAAAATTTAAGTATAAATTTGAACTAAAATTATTGATATCGACTATATACTTCAAAAATTATTGATTTAAGTTTAATTTTCAAAAATAGCACATATTATTAATCCGGTTAGAAGCTTATGGGAGAGAAAAGCCACAAACTACACTTATGAGTTCTTATAATTTCCAAACATCCTTGTTTAGCATCTAACTCATACTTAACTCTATCATTTTTCGTTCTTCGCAAAGATCACGTTCTGCTTAGGTCTAAGCGTTTAAGGAACAAGCTAGAGCTCAACATGCACGATCGATGTCATATTTATTCTTATTTACCTAATGGAATGTAAAATTGTGACAAAACACTTATTTTATTTTTGAATTTTTTTAAATTTTTTTCATTTTTTAGGTATTTTGGTGGTAAAAACGGGATTACGTGAAAACAACGGCTGCAGGCAAAATCAAATTGATAGATCCCCCCCATACTAGACAACCAACTTGTTCCTCAATGTTTTTACGGAAGGTCTTACGTAAATCTAAGCCGTTTATTACGTATGCCAAAAGAAAACATTAGTCGATAAGATTAGGATATTGAATTCCTAAAATGAAGCTGAGGATGTGAACCGAGTGATCGAAGGACAAAAACCGCGAGCACGAGAGGCTTCAAAAATCCGGGCAATCCTGGACAGACAACAAAAACACAAAACACGAGAAAGGTAGAGGCGAGTTACTACTACTAGGATAAGCATGGGTTGCCACCCACGAAGCGCCTTATTTTTGTTAACTGAGTCACAAGCTCGACTCGATCCCCCATACTCGAGCTTGTCAAGAAGGATAGAAATGGAGTAACGAAACATCCAAGATAGGAATGCCCCCTCCAGAAATCATCATCGGGCTTTCAGAAAAATCAGAAATGATCTTTGAAGGATTAAAGCCCCGATGAGATAAGAGATGAGGAGATGTTTCCTCATTTGAAGCAAGAATACCAGGATTTAAAACTTTATCCTCATTTTCGGATGAAAATGGGAGCAAAGTGTTAAACACTAGAGAAAGAGGATCACGCATGAATGAGATAGAAAATTCCTTCGGTGAAATCTCTTGGATTGGACATCAATGAATATCCCCGGATCAAAAATCTTGTTTCTAGTTCCGGAAGGAAAAGAAACTACAAGGTCGGATCCGAGGGAATCACTAGAAAGAGTGAAATCCAAATCCAGATGAAGGGTGGGACGGGTGGGTAAAACATTAGGCACATGAACTCTCGGTTCTCTTGTTGGATTATCAAAAATATCCTCCATCACATCCATAGTGAAATTTCCCGAATCGGGTTCACTATCACAAAAGAATGCTTCGTAATCTGGAAGAGATAAATCCGAATAAGAAGTGGGACTGCCACTACTAATCTCTTCCAGATTAAAGAAAGAAGTTTCAGATTCGGGTAAAGAATTATCAAAGGTGTTAGTCTCCTCCAAGAAAAAGTTAAGAGATGTGGAGGAAGACTTGGTCACAAAATCGGAAGATGGAGTGGGGTTATCTTTTAATGCTTCGATCTTAGCAATAAGAAGATTGACATTCAAGATTTTTTCACGAAGATTATCGTCTTTGATTGTTAGAAGAATATCAATATCAATCCCTTCAACTTCCGGGATAACAATCTCCACCACCTCTAAGCTGACGAGCACAGAATCAAGAGATGATGCATCGACATAATCGATGTCCTCACCGTAAAGAGAATTGTAATTACTCGAAGAATCATCATCGTTGGAATTGATGAAAATCTCATAATGGTCTTTTAAAACTTCAAGAGGGGTGGAATTATCACAAAAAGGCACATCACACATACTCTCGAAAATACCCTCGGACTCACTTAGGATCGGGAGAAGGTCCTCAACACTAGACTTTATTACTTTGTCCGATTACGTTGCCGGAATAGTGTCAAGATGCTCATCCTCCATTATGAGAGAGTTAACAGGCTCCTCGGTTAATAAAACGGGCGTGATTGCAACACACGGAGGAAGTCCAGAAATAATAATATCTTTCAAGGGAATAGAACTTTCCTCGTCATCGTCATCATCGTAGCAAATGGGAATCTTCCAATATCGATCTTTAGCCACTTGATCTTCCGCAATTCGCTTATCTTCTTCCTTAACTCTTCAATTATTCATGAGCTGCAATTATTTAATTATCTCTTTTGATCTTTGCTGCCACAATTCTTTCAAAAACTTTTCATCAACCCTTCAATATCAGGCAATTAAAACATATAGTTTTAGACTATCACATCACTTACAGGTTATTTTAACTCCTGTTGAGAGGAGAATCATTGAAACTTTAAATAGGAATTGATGTTCCTCTTAACCAGTTATCCATTTACTTTGGAGTAATTCATCCCATTGGCCACCAGAAAGGTGGCAAAGTCCCCCAAGGATGACTAAAAACATTTCAACTCTCAGTACATGAAACAATGTGTGGAGTTGAATACCATATGGTTTTTGGCAAACCATTACAGCCATAAACGGATTTGATATGCCTTTACCTGTAGCCATTTGCTCAGGGCTAGTCAATCCTTTAGAACCTAGAAAAGGTAAATTCCATGGTGGATTGATTACCATGTCAACTCTTTGTATATGAAACTTGGTGAGTTGATGTACCCTCCAATACTTTTGGTAAATGACAATCATCTAATATTGATTTGCAATTTGTCTTTACCATAAGCCATAACCTCATGGACTAGTTATGGTTTTTCCACAACCTTTACCACAATCCATAAACTTGTGGGCTAGCCAACTCTTTACTAACCAGATATGGTGAGTTGATAACCATACAATTTTGCAAATTAATCAACCGTTAACATATGTTGAGAAGTCTTTAACCAAAGCCGTTGCTCCTGGACTATCGCATTTCTTATGTTGATAGACATGGTGACTGAAAACCAATTATTGTGTTATACAAAGCACCTCCACCATTGATGTAGTTCTCCTCATCCCCTCCTAGATACCTAACTCATCAATCTTCATTACTTCCTTATGCCAGCTTGCTTCTCATTTAATTTCAAAAAGTTTGGTAGCAATCCCTCTGGTTTTCCACCTGAAGTCTTTTTATGTAGCATAGCTTAGCATACCTCAGCATTTTAAAGGATATTTTTCTTTCATGTCAACATATAATTATCTGATGACTCCATGTTTAATGCACTGTACTCAGACATGTACTATAATATCTCCCAACTTATGATTCTTTTTTGATCTATTTTTAAACTCCAAATAGGATCTGTACTAAGGGGTGCTTCAAACATATTCTTTAAATATTCCCAAAGTACCTTCTCAAACTCATCCTCTGGTCCATTCATACCATATCTATTCCATACCAATCATATATAATTCAGTAAGATCATCCCTGGTTTATTCCTTCAGCAAAGCTCCACAATATATGTACACTATATCAGTTACCATCTTCCCTAACACTTTGGTAATACACCTTCCTTTTACTTGCTTGATAACTTATAAGTAGCTATACTTATGGGGTTTTTGTAGCTACAGGAATAGGATTAATAGGAATATTAGTACCTAAAATAGGATCAGCATCTTTACTAGCTTCAGATTCATCCTCATCAGTCTTGTCAGAATGTAATCCTTTCCTAGCTAACTGTTTTCCTCTTTTTCCCTTTCTTCTTGGTATACCTCGTCAACTTATGCTTCATCCACTCTTGAGTTCCTTTTTAAAGTCTTCTGTTTGAAGCTCGTCACTAAATCTTTTCAGACTATCTTTTTGTAGCACAAGTTCTGTTGCAAAAAGGAATTCAACCAGCTTCACCATCTTATCAAATTCTTCTTTACTTCTTTCAAAACTTAAATTCTTCCACTGAGACAGCTTCCATTCCTGATTCTCAAGTAATTCATCATATATGTTTCTCCATCAGTGATTGAGTCATGGCTTATTTCTTTAGCTCTTGCTCTTTCCTCACAAAGTGTTTCTTCCTTTGATTTACTAGATCAATACCATCTTCTTTGAAAAGTATTCTCCTGTATGCTACTTCCTACACTCTCTTTGACAACTCTGCATTAAGCTTCAATCTTTGCTCTAATAAGAGTCCCAATCTTCATTTGTGAAATGCCCCCCCCTTTGAGCTCAAATTGAACTTGAGCTTTCTTTGCTTTTGTTGCCATTTAATTCTGTCTCTCTGCAAAAAAATTCTTTGTGCTAAGAGAGAATCCAAGTGTACTTGTTTAGCCTCTTCTTCTTTCTCCAAAGTATCCAATCTGATAGCTTCAGCGAGACTAGCCGCTTTTTTTTTTTTATTTTTTTTTTTTCTTCCTGAAAATTTTGTTCCATGGTCTCTTAGGACTTCTTCAATGATCCCTAGGCGCTTTTCCTTCTCATCTGGCCTATATCAGGGAAGAATGGATCTTTTTATAATACGTCAGTACTAACATGCCCACAACAGAACTAACCTTAATACAGCCAGAATTAACTCCTTCACAGTATTAACTCCTTCAGCATACCCATACTACTTCTTCTTGAAAAATCCAAGCAAGTGACAACCTACTTTCTTAAGTCTTTTCCTTCTCTTATACCTCCCTTTCCCTTATCTATTGACTTTGTGCTTTTGAGAAGCAACCCCTGAGAAGTTTAAGCCCCCCTTTTTATGCATTCTAATTGTATAGGGCTTATGTCTTCACTAGTTCCTCCCTGAATGTCATTGACAGTAGTCTTAGAAGGAGTAACCAGCCCTTGTAACCAAAGAAACTAGAGGATCATCTTGACTTTTCCTCCTCTGAGCCTCAGGTTCTTCCTCTTCAGAGTCTGATAAGACCACATTTCTCCTTTTCAAAATACCTTCTAGCTTCTTCACCTTCTTGACCAACTTCACAATAGCACTCCCCATTGTCAGCTTGGTGCTTGAGATCCTTTTGCCAGCTATGAACTCTTGTCAGTAACTTGATGAATTAACTTAAAGCAAATCATCTAGCAGTCATCTTCCTTGGAGCATGCTCTATTGGGGGTGAGAAGTGTATTGGTGTGCAGGGGGTGGTTCCTCAAAAGTAGTGCTCCATAGGTTCAGGGTCTGTTTCAGGATAGGTATAAGGTGTAGATCTGGATAGGAGTAGGTAAGGTGGTGGAGATTGAACTGGTTTGATAAATATGTAGATGGACCTGGGAATTGTGGATGATGATGGTTGAGATTGAGCCACATCAGGATGTTCTTGACCCGCACTTGAATTAGTAGTAGCAACAAGCAGCATAGTAGGCAACAAAGTCTTGGTGCCCCTCTAAACCTCTTTTCAAATTCCCACAAAAATATTTTTGGGTCAGGGTCACAAGCCAGATAAGGTGTTTGATTCCGTTTGAAATATCCAAAATCAGTGGCAAAAAACAGGATACATCACAAACCTTTGTTTGCTTTTCAAGTTTGCCACCATTCCATCAAAAATAGTTTTGAAAATTAAAACACTGCCTATTGGAAAAACATCAAAGCCAGTAGCAATATTACAACCAATTTGATCCAAGCCACCACGTCTTAGAGCTTATAAAATTGCAAATAGGGTGGACCAAAAGTCTCATTGGGGGTGAGAAAAAGCTTTTTCGCCAAAAGGTAAAAGATCCTTTAGTAGGATACCCCATATTCATCCAGTCCCCTCAAAAAATCTCACTGTTTGGCAACATTGTAATCCCTAAAGCATCTATTTTTTTTTTTTTTTTTTTTCTAATTGAAGCTTAGTTCATAATAGATGCCTCAGTGATTGTTATACACAATGGTATCAATAGTACTTGTAATTCTAGAGTCTCCATCAGCAAGAGTGTTGGCAGTAAGCAGTTCTCCAAAAACTGATTGACTAGGGAATCAATAGATAGTAGGATAGTAGTTCAAGCATACCTGAGGTCTGGAAACCTCGTGAAAATCACTATCTCTGCAAACCTGCACTTTCATCAGGCTTGGGCAAAACCCCACTTGATTATGTTTGTCGCATATTTTAATTGAGCCCTGAATCGAAAGTTAGGAATAAAAGGGTAGTGAACACGTGAAATGAAATATTTACTGGGTTAGTTACAGATTGAGTTGTAGATGCTGGTACAATAGAGTTGACAATATTCATTGTAAAAATAAAGGAAGAATTTTTAACTTTCTAAGAGGAGATAGCAATAAAAAGATAAGTATGAAAGAGAAATCAAACTTTATCTATATATAGCTTCTCTGTTGATCGACAAAAGAGCCGTAAAAATCTGTAACGGTAACATTTAAACAGTGTTTAAACAGAAAAGTCAATTTTCCCGCAACCAGCACTAACAATAACCTACCAGTATTAAAATTTACACTACCAGACAAAAACTTTGGTCAACCAAATTAAATATTTACAACACCAAATTAACTCTTTTTCAACCAGAAGTAACGTAATTACTGAAGAGTACAAACAGGCCTTATCACACTGGCCTTAAATCTCTAAATCCATGCTATACCTGCGAAGAATCAGTCTAAAACAAAGAAAACATGCTGCCGTGATTTGTATAGACATAATAACTTTAACTAAACTACCCGGATTAATAACTAACTAACTACATAGTAATACTACAACTACCAGTAGTAATAACTACTAACTACCAGGTTATTTAATACTACTTAAGCCAGATTTTAGTTAAACTAACTACCAGAAGTATACACACTATACAATTTAGCCTCCCCTTAAATGTACTAGTGTTTTATATCATCCCAATACTAACCACAAAGTAATTAAACCGAGGTGCCAATCAAAGTTTTAGTCAATAGGGACAGCTTTATTATATAATTAAATTTTTTACTTGTTTATCTACATTAAAGTCTGATAATTTCTCCACACTAATGAGGCTTCTTCCATCATCAATTCTCTTATAAAATGGTGGCGTATCTCGATGTGCTTTGTCTTGGAATGATACACTGGGTTCTTCACAATGCAGATTGTGCTTTCATTATCAATGTGGATTTTGGTATTCATGAAATTGAAACCATAGTCTAGTAGTTGATTTGAACCCACAATACTTGTCCACAACAATTTGCAGCAGCTACTATCAGCTATCATTGTAAGAACCAATCCACTATGGTCTTGTTTCTTGATTGCCCATGAGAAATCTTGTCCAAGAAATGACAGCCCACCCTGTTGTGGATTTCCTGTCAAGGTTAGACCCACCATAATCACTGTCAGAGAATGCTTCCAGGTCAAAGTATACTTTAGGATACCCATAAGACCCAAAATGTGGTTTTCTTTAAGGTACTTAAAATTCTCTTCACAAATTAAGATGTGAAGTCTGGAGTACCTGAAAACGAGACAAACACATACAGCAACATTATATCATGCCTATAGGGCAGTTAAAAAACTGAGAGAACCTATCATGGATCTGTATAAGTGCACATCCACATCAACAGCTTCCTCATCTTTTGTCAATGCCACTTTGGTCTCCATGGGAGTTATTGCAGTTTTCACATTTACAAGATCAAATTTCTTGAGTATCTCAGCTACATACCTGTCAGAGATAGAAGATTCCTGCCTTGTTCTGTTTGACTTGTAAACCTAAGAAAAAGTAGTTCTCCCATAGAACTCATCTGAAATCTGCTTTTTCATCAATGGCTTCCAAACTCACACACCAAGAAACTTTTTTGGTAGATCCAAAAATTATATCATCAACAAACACTTGAACCAGCTGATATCCATCTTGTCCCCTTTTAATAAATAAAGTCGTTGTCAATCGTACCCCTCTTTGTAACCATTCATCTCTAGTAATGTTGTATAAGTAGCATACCAAGCGTCTAGGGACTTGATGCAATCCATACAAAGCATTACCACCTTATAAACTTCTTAGGGTGATCAGGATCAACAAAGCCAGGAGGTTGTGAGACATAAACCTCTTCATCTATAGTGCCATACAGAAAGGCACTTTTTACATCCATTTGGTATACTATGAACCCCATAAATGAGGCAAAGGCTAAGAATAGCCTGATAGCTTCTATTCTTGCCACATGAGCAAAAACCTCATCATAGTCAATACCTTCTTCCTGCGTGTACCCTTGGGCCACCAATCTTGCCTATTTCTGAACAACACTCTCTTTCATCCTTATTAATTCTGTGACCCATTTTGTACCAATCACCTTATTCCGTGAGGTAATCTACAAGATGCGGGGAGTGTGAATTTAAAAAAAGATACTTTTTGCAACTTAAACTGTAACAACTCCTCTTGCTGCTTAACCCAACTGCATCATGTGAGCTTCAGAATCTTTTTAGGTTCCTCCTAAGATAGAAACAGCAAATAAACAATGCTTTGATCTTGTGATTGTTTCTTTGCGCTTTTTGAAAAAACTGAAAAGTGCATGAGCTCCTGAATTTTGTTGCACTTGGCTTCTAGTTTGCACAGCTACTTAGGATCACCAAGGATTTTGACTTTCGTGTGAATATTGTGAATTCCTAAGAGTAGTGTAAGACTGACTCAATTTCTATTGAGGCTATTGAAGTCAGTTATCACCCCTCTTCAATCATAAGATACCTCATCAAAAATTCCTGTTCTCAGACTTTGTGAAAGATATTGAGCTCTGGCATAGTGAATCATCAGGATCAAAAACTACCAGTAATAACTGATTTACTAACTAAGTATTAACAGAAGGAGTAACTGTAGATTTGTTTTCAATACTTTCCCTAAAAGCTTTAGAGCAATTTCTTCAACTCGCTCTAAAACTATAATCTTAGGATTATCTTCTTGAAGTGTCATTAGAAGATAGTCTTCTCTCTTGTTTGAGTTACTGTCAAGATCTCCTCTTTCTTTGTATTTGTGAAGATTCCTTGATTCAGCTTTTTCTGTCAGTATTACTACACTTGAAGCACAACAATAAGCTCTAACATCCTCATCTTTTTTCCTCAGAGGCATTAATAAACTTGGAGTTTTGTGACGTACCTGCACTGTTTAGTTACTTCAGAAGGCACCTGCATGTGGGTTAGCTTGAATCTCCCAAATATCAAGGAAAATAATTCATAGAATCAATTAAGATAATACAATAACAAACATCTATTTATACCTACTCCTTTGACATTGGGTTATCATTCAAGAAAATTAACATGCAGATTTACATCTACTCTTTGTTACTAAATTGAGTAAAACCCTATAGGCTTTTGCTATTTAGAGAGTACAACAAAGAAACCTCCTCATATTTTCCATCAAACTTTCCAAGCACACAAAGAGTATCTAAAAATTGGTAACATGACACCCCCAAAAGGACTTATTTAGCTGATAATTGGTTTGTGGCCAAACACAAGCTCATAAGGAGTTTTGTTTTGAAGGATATAGTCACTCTTACCCTAAGAAAAATAAAGCAAGCAGAACTAAACTGCTTCTGCCCAAAAAGTATGTTGGGAAGAGTGAGTCTTGCAGCATAGTTCTAGCAGCCTCAATTAGGGGTTCCTATTCATTCTTTCAGCAACCCCATTCTGTTGTGGATTCTGGCATTGCTATACTCTTGTTTTATTCCCTTGTTCCCACAAAATTCAAGCATATCTATAATCTTAAATTCATTGCTTAGTATCTGATCTAATATTTTAACCCCTGACTAAGCCTGGTTTTCAATCTCCCTAATGAGAGATCTGAAGAATGCCACAAGTTTCAACCTTAGAGGCCATAAAGAATACCCAACAAATCTGGTACAATCATCAGTAAAATTACAAGCAATAACTTGTCTGACTAATGCTTTTTACAGAAGTAGGACCAAAAAGATCCATATGCAAGGTGTGTAATGGCTCAGTGATTAATCTTTCTAATTTGGCCTTGCAGGAGGCCCTGTGTTGTTTACCTTTATGGCAGGCAACACATGTATGGTCATTTTTGAAAACCTTGGAAGGTAGACCTCTTACAAGTTTCCCTCAAAAGTTGTATTAGGTTTTTAAATTGATATAAACCTAACCTTTCTTCTATAAATTATATTCATCAAAAGTAGCTTTAAGCAATCAAACAGCAAAACCTTTTGCAGGAGTAGGTGTCTTCATATCAAAACTGTACATATTGTGATGTCTAGGGACCTTTAGAAGTATCTGATTTTCATAGCATCTTAAAGTTCATAAGACACAACAAGACATTCAGTTTCAGTAAAAAGAACCTTGTGCTGCTTATCACAAATTTGTGATATTGAGAAAAGGTTAAAATGCCCTAATTCTTTTACAAAAGACACACTATCAAAATCTAAATTACAACTCTATTGTTTCCTTATACCAATATTAAGCCTTTGCTACCATCCAAAGGGTAACAGATCCCCTATTGAATTCTCAAAATCCTCCAGTTGATCCTGTTACCTGTCAAGATGCCTTGAGCATCCAGTATCAAATATACCTCTATCTACCATGTTCTTCAGTGGATGATCCTGCACATGAAAAAGAAATTAGTTTCTCTTAGGGACCCAGGCCTTTACAGGCTTGGGTCTGCCTTGTGGACCTTTAGCATTCACAGTTCTAATAAAAGTTGGTCCACTGTCACAATTGGAGTTTGGTTTAGAGTTCCTCCAATTATAACCTGTTGAGGTCTTAACAGCAGATCCCTAATTTTCCCTTTACAGTAATGAAAATGAAGTACATTTTGTGTTTGAAGTTTTACAAAGGGTCTTCCTAACAGAAAGAATATGATTTGGAAAAATGCCTCTTTGATTAAATTGATTCACCTTGGTTCTTTATTGACTAAAGCTGTTTGAGGTCTTTACAGGTACTTGGTTGTCTAGATTCTAACAGGCATTAACATTAGAAACTACAGTATTTAACCTAGTCCTAACAGGAATAACATATGTCTACCACTATTAATATTATGCCCTAACAGAATTTATGTTTGGCCTCCAGCCATTAATATTAGGCCTAACAAATTAATGTTTGGCCTACCAGCAATTAAGTTTGTTACTGATTTAGAACAAAATTGATTATCATGATTAACCCTTTTGGCATAGTCCATACTAGTTTTGCCACCCATTACCAGTATTAAAAAACCCTTTGTTTCTTAAACTCAACCTCTCTTGCCATTTTCTTTTCATAATAGTCACAAACTTGATCAAATAACTAGGGCTACCAAAAACAAAAACATTCTTCCTTTGTGAAAGGAGTAACCTTCCCCATAGTTCTCTTATATCCATCAAAGCATCCAATTCTTCCTGTTAACTTTCAGGTGTTTCTTGATCTTTGATTGGTTTTCTAGGATTTTTTTATTGTGTGACACAACCTATGTTCACCTCTTTTGATTTTGGATCAGACACACCTTTTTCATTTGGATGCTATAGGGTAGACACATGCACATCTGGAGGTACACTTGAAATCTCAAATTAGGATCAACAGAATGTTTCAGTAGGGAAGTTCCAATAGACCGCACAGTCAATTAGATTGACAGGTAGAATATTCACTGGATCTATCATCTGATACATTGGGTTCAGACTCTTGAGGTCCTTTTTTACCATAAACATATAAAGACTCGTTAATTTATTCTTGTGGTGTAGGAGTATAATCTCCACTTAAGGGATGTGGAACTCCTTTGAAACTATTAGTGTTTGTAAATCTATTGTACAAAGGTTTTCCAACTGAGTCCTCTTTTGTACAATTAAAAACAGAAAAATTCATTTCTTCCTCATAACTTAGAACCTCATCATTTGATTTTATTTCATACCCTAAGCCAATTTTACTAGTTGAACTCATGCCAGAATTAATTAATTTCCAAAGGTTCTTGGAAGAATCTTTCCATGAATCAACTGTTTTCTGCAATTGTTCCTTTTCTTTGACAGCTTTCATTCCTATTCTCCTATATCTTTTAAGCTTTTCATCTTTTTCATGTATTTCATTAGCTTGAAATGTAAGCTTTTCATTTAGAGAAAGTTGCTGTTTTTGAGAAGTAACAAGTTGAGCTTCTAGTTTCTTAACAGCTTGAGTATATGCAAGTATTTGTGCTTCTTGATCACCTAACTGATTCATTTGTTCATCATACAGTAATTTAAGCTTATTATATGAATCAATGCAAGTTTTAGAACACAAAGTTACCTCATTGCTTGAGCTGATAGCCATAAGTGCATGATTTGTCTCTTCAACTTCAGTATGTTCTCCCCAATTGACAACCCCATCATCCATTGTCAGCAAACCCATCTGATTCTTCTCTTGCTTCCCAGCTTCTTGATGTTGATAAAGAGAATCTCTCTTCTTCTTTCCATCATTTGTCCCCTTTGCTGTACATTCCCTAGCAAAGTGACCAGTGTTGTGACAATTGAAACACTCAAGCTTCTTTTTGTCAAAGCCAACAGGCGTTTTTCCATCCACACGAACTCTCCTTCCTGTTTTCTTATAGAACTTCTTCATTCGAATAGCAATCATTGCTATTTGCCAATTGATGTCCATCTCTTCAATATCTACATCATCAATCTGTTCCAAATCTTCATGAAGTAAGTCCAAATCCTCTGTTTGTTTGGCAAAGAGGGAATAGATTACTTCATCAGCAAAACCAGCAAGAACTTCTGTTTCAGGAATATTGGTTGAAGAAGTAGAAGGAGTGCAAGAACTGTATGCACCAGAAAAACCAGACTTAACCTTATTAGTGCTGCTTTTGCTTTGAGAAACAAAAGCAACATTTTGAGCACTTGAAGATGTTTTTGAAGCACCCTAAATTTCTTTGCTCAAACACTCTAAGGTTTACTTGTACAAATCATCAATTGATAAATTATCAATATCAGGATTAGTTCTCATATTTGTTATTTATTTTTAATGTTTTCCCCAATTGCCAGATTAGACCATGCTGAGGGCAAAGACCTAAGAAACTTATGATTTGCATCTTCTGTTGATACTTCAGCACCATGAGCTTCCAATTGAGAAAGCAACTGTTGAAACCTGTCATATCCTTTTTCTAGTCCTTCAGAATTGGATATTTTAAATGCTTCAAACTGTTGTTTGAAAACAGCCTTCTGCATCTTCTTTGAATTAGCATTACCACCAAACCTAGTTCTGATGGCTTCCCAGATTTCTTTAGCATCATCCATTCCATGAAATCTTCTCATATGTTCTTTAGGAATGGCCATCAACAAAATATTCTTCGCCTTCCTCTCCTTCTCAACGGCTTGAATCTCTGCAGCAGTAACTGGTGAAAGTACTCGAACAACACCATCCTTTCCAATTGAAATTCTCTTCTTGGAGTTACCATTCTGAATTACCTTCCATACTTCATTGTCAATGTACTCAAGGTAATGCTCCATCTCCATTGCCCATATATCATACTCCTCCTTCTTCAGAATTGGGAGTTTGATATTTGAGATAGCAGTAGTTTGGGGAATCATTGGTTGTTGTTGTTTAGGTTCAGCACCAGTGGCTGATGCATCTTCATGGTTTGATTCTTCATCATCACTGAGATGTTGTGAGAAATCATCATTGGCAGGGTTAGACATTTTGTATAGAATTGTATGAGAGTGTTTGTTTGTGATCTAGTGATTCTTCTTTCTCAGAGTCCCTCTAAAAGGCTTGATACACTTGTAGGTCCTTGGTTTAGGATCTGACTAGCCTTTGTAAGACGATAGATAACTTGGATAAATCCAAATCAACTATATGAGAGACACTGACTATGAATTATCAAGTGTTAATGCGGAATCTTAACACAAGACTAAAGAAGAAACGACAATACTAATTTACTATAAAGCTCTATGCTTCTATTGATATTTCTCAAACTCGTACATATCATTGTGCCTTAGGGTTCCTCTTATACACCAAGGAAAACCCTAATGGGCTTTACAAAACGTCAAAGGATAATACATATCCTTTCCTAAGATATCTCCTAAGATATCTCTAAGATAACTATTACTATTCTGTTTGATAAACAGACTTAACTATAAACAGAATTAACTATGACCAGTACTAACTCTAGTACTGCTATACTCTACCAGTACTAACTTAGTACTGCCAGACTTAACTTAGTACTGCCAGTATTAACTCAATACTAACAGAACTAACTATAACTACCAGACTTAACTGTTATACTACCAGTATTAAGTCTGTTACAATCTATTTTCCCAACACCTGTTACACCCAAAACCGTTCCCTTATTCACACACGTCACGACAAAACCCCATATGAGCTAGTATACAATAAGAAGCCTGATCTCACATTTTTCTGGGTCTTTGGTGCTCTTTGTTACCCTACAAATGACAGCGAGGATCTTGGAAAACTACAACCTACGGCTGATATTAGAATTTTTGTTGGATATGCACCGAGCAGAAAAGGTTACAGAATCTACAACAAACGAACCCGACAAATCATGGAAACTATTCACGTTCAATTCAATGAGCTGACTAAGCAAATGGCTCCTGTACAATCCAGTCTGGGGACCCGCTCCTACTGTTGGAAGCCTATTGGACCTATAAGTTCAAGGCTCGTTACCCAATCTGCTTGCTATACCATATGTACCTCCCACAAATAAGAACGCTGGATATGTTATGCCAACCTATTGATGAGTATTTTAATCCACCGGGTATCCGTCAGAATCCTATCCCTAATGTAGCTCAAGACCCGGTCATACCTACAGGTCCATCCGTGTCTATTGCCATTGATCTGAACGCACCTTCGGGAAGCCATACTTCATCACCATTGGATCATCATTCCTCCTCAGTTCATCATGGCTTAGCAGGTGAGCCATCCGCAGAAGTTAATCCGTTTGCTGCAGCTGATCCCGAACCACTTGTTAATGTGTTCGCCCCAGACTATAACTCTGAAGCTTCCTGAATCCAGCCAATCCACTCAACATCATGAACATGTCCGGAAATGGACTGACTCTCATCCTCTTGATAACATCATTGGGAATCCCTCAAGACCGGTATCTACTAGAAAACAGCTTGCTACGGATGCTTTGTGGTGCTTCTTTGTCAAGAGGTGAAATCATAAAAGTCTGCGTCTTAAGCATAACATATACAACCTCTAAGTTTCATTTGATTAAAGTATTACTGTAAATATATATTGGACTACTTTTAATCATTACAGATACATAAATACAACCGTATGAATGTTAAGATCCATATACTCATAAGATCTTCTTAAGAAAATAATGTATTTATCACTGTAGTTTAAATGAAACCATAATTCTAATTAAAGCTTGATATGTATCTGTCCGTGGATTATATAGAGACGAAATCTGTGGTATAATTCAAGCTTACTTGAAGAAGAAAAATCAGCTTCATAACAGAAACTTGAGCAGCAAAAGTGTTTAGGTTTGTATATTTTTAGTTTATCTGCATATTTGTTTTTTAAAATTCAATAAGCAGTGTTGAGTAAAATGTGTCTGTGCTTATTAGATGTTTACACATGACCAAAGGGTTTACTTAGTGGTGGGAATATCTTAAAGCATGTCTTATTATGGATAATTATCAGATTCTTAAAATTCAATAAGCAGTGTTGAGTAAAAGTCTAACAAAACCATCCTTCAAAAGAATTTGAAAAGAATGGTTTTGCCAAACTTTTCACCACACTCTTTGTGTAAAACACAAATAATTTTCCTTAAAGTTTTGACTGTTTTGTGACCATCAATGCAAATAGAGTATGACCTCGCCAGAAATGGTGTTATGATGAACAACCAAAGGAATTTGTTTTGGTTTACTCCGAAGTTATATGAAAAACCAAATTTTCGTTTGATGTATTCTAAAACACAAAGCCGAAACATAATTTGGTTTCCAATGTAATGCTGAAACTTTATAAAACTTGTATTATGAAAGCTTTCAGAGTTTCAGCTCCTTTCGTTTATCTGTTTTTCCAGTATCAAATCAATTGGGTCAACTCAGTTAGCCGATAATTTCATACTCTTCAAACACCTAACGGTAAACCACAAATTTAATAGTTAAAACAAATTAAAAACAACTAAACAAATCACTGAAAAGAAATAATTATAACAACAAAAAATTTGAGTCTTAGATCTTTAAATATAATCAGAACAAAGAGGAAAAACCGCCATGGCTGCATTCATATAAAATGCCCCGCCAAGATATGGTTACTCTCTAACTTTGACCGATTTCACTCAGACAACAAATATGACAGATTCATCATCATCGCCTATATTAATTAAGGGTGCGTTTGGTTTATGTGTTTACTTGATGATCTTTATTACTGGTAACTAAAGCTGTAACAGTAAGAGTAGTATATGTACGTATATCTTATCAGTTTAAAAAAGAAAGACAAGAAAACCAAAAGATTGAACTATTGAAGGTTTAGGTAGAGCGTTTGCTGTTAAACTACAAGGACGAAATTTGAAAATTACTCTAAAATAAAGAGTTGTTTTGGGGAAAATCAGAGATCATTGGTTGGGTGGGGTGTAATTAAAGTTTATAGAGTGTTTTCCAGACTTACAGACAATTGTCTTAAAAATGCATGACTAGAATGATTTAAACAAGTATATGAGTTGTTACTAATTTTATATACTTTTTAGGCGGCGACTACGATATAGGAAGATGTATGACCTAAAGCTTCTCTACATAGCATATATCGCTGATGCATTATCAGTGTCGTAATGGAGTATGGATAAATTAAAAGGAAAAATCAAACTTTTTGCTCCCATAATATCACTTAAACTGAAACCTTTTATTTTGAAAATGCTTATATTTTCGGGTGTCCATTCAGACCCCCAAAATTATAATAAAGTGAAAGAAAATGGTATAGAATAACGAAACTCAAAATTTCAGCATATAATAATGCTTCTTTCTGTTGTATCATAGCTTACTGCACCGAGCCCATTGAGGAATTTCTGTCAAAAGCGTTTTCTTCAGATCTTTGTGAGGACAGTTTCTCTTGTGATACGATAAGACGTTGAGATCCATATAGGTAGTTTATTCAGATAAAATGTTTTCGTCTATATCATGTACCCATGATTTAACTACTTGGTGAAGTTGACGACAGAAAGGAAGGTGGTCTGGTCAAAAAGTATTTGCAGTTATTATTTTAGTAATCAGATTTTAGGATTTGCTTTATTTCGTACTTATACTGAATATCTTAAAGTAAAATTATAGACAAAACCAAACACACTACCAGAAAACTGCTTATCCACTTAATTGAAGTCGGAATAAGCACTTTAAAATAGCAGGTTATATTTTAGACAGAGATCTCACAATACCAGACATCCCCTGATTTCCAGGCTTATTCCACTTCTAATAGAACACTATAAGATTTTTTGGTCTTAAAAAGGGTGTTTGGAATTGCCTTATTCTACTCTTAAATAAGCACTTATAAATTAGCAGGAGCCACGTAAGTAGTTTAAAATAAGCATTCCCAAAAACCCATAGCATATTAAGTAAAGATTACTCATTTAAGTGTGATCAATTAACATAGATGTTTGACTTTGCCACAATAGCAATTTTTACTCTCATGTTAATATTGGAAGGATGTTACAACAATTCTGTCCGAACAGACTATTACATTTTGGTAGTGAAAAAGTCAACTATTTTGAACTATCTTGAAAAATGTATGTTCTTTAGATGATTTGTATGATTATGTCTATATTTTGACCACCATATAATTTTCTCTACAAATATTTTGTAGAAGCACATTGAACATGGAAATGTGTACACAGATGTTTAATATGTAAAATGGAGAAATCAATTTATCCCGTCCACTTGGCTAATGAATTCAAAAAAAGCTTAGAGTTAATTTGGAGATCACCTCAAATGCTGACATTCTACTTTTGACACATCTCACATTGCAAGGATGAAAGAGGGTTCTTAAAGGGTTGAAAGATCAAATGCAATTATTGAACATGAAATCAAATGGAGTCGTCTTTGGGAAGCCTGTATGCTAACTGGCTGCTACAGAAGTCTGAGTAACCACATCCTTTTACATAAAGAGATGTTAACAGGGAGGGAATAAAAGAAATTGTACCATCATTTTAATTGTTTTGCGACGGATAATACACCACTTAGATAGCAACAATAAGAGGCAAAAAAAAATTTGAAAATTATCTATTTGCATTGTAGCCTGTTCAACCTTTTGTTTACTAATGTTATAAAAAGTATTGTAATATGGGTAGAAGATGGCTATACATGTGTGTGTATTATTGTTCCGATTCAAAAGTATTACAGTAATAGTCGTATAGTTTTTATGGTAAACAAAGCTGGCAAATACACTAACATTAACAATGACATATTTTAATATGGAATTTTCTATATAAACTTTGGAGAGTATAAAAATTATCCTATTTTTGGTGTATAATGTAAAAAAAAGCGCTAAAAACATTCTACTTTTTTGTTTTAAGTTCCGTTCAAAATTCAAAATGGTTTAACTCATATCCTCATTGTAGAACCTCTCTTATAAGAGCACGCTATAGACTCCTTGGTGGTCTTACCTTATTATTATCACAAGGGTATGAGTCTTTTACAAGAGTTAGCACTTCTCACTTTTTAACCTAAATAGAATCGACTATATCATGTTTACTATTTATACCCGCGACGAAGGGTGAACTTGATGAACATTTTTGACGCTTTGTTATCTAATATTATCTTATAAACTCTCTTGCTAATTACATTTATTTGTCAACATTACATCAACCATAACTTACCTAATGATACACAATAATTGGAACAACCAAATACAATAACAACTATTAAAATATAAATGTTTCTTTCAACAATACCTTAAAGCTCCCCGCCTAACGGGCGGGCCTTGAAACTAGTTTACATATATACAAATAGGCAGCTACTTAGTATGCAGTCATCTTTATTAACAAATTCATTATCTTTCACACAAGGAAAGGAGTATCGATAAAGGTTCTAGTTACGATATAATGTGTCACGCTGACATTTAAAACATGGCAAAATAAGTGAAAATATAATGAACTTAACTGTTATTATTTGTATTCGGCGTGACCGTACCATACTATTAGTAGTTTAACACAAATGCCAAATGACAATGTATGTAAAAATGTAGCATGTTTAAATTTTAATTTTAACTTTCAAGTTTGAACACCAAAATTATAAAATTCTTAAATGGCCTAGATCCGAACCCAAATTGACCCGACCCGACCCGAATTGACCCGAACCCGAGTTCTAAACAAGGTCGGGTTCGGGTATGATTTTTTTTGAGCATTGACCCGACCCGATTGACCCGAACCCGACCGACCCGACCCGATTCACACCCCTAAACACCTTGGTGCTAACGGGGCTTCTCTGGCGGGAGGGGGGGGGGGGGGGGGCTTGTTTCTCCATTCCTTAGTCTAGAGAAGACACTTGGGCTTTGAGAGAGGTAAGTGCCTCTGGACGCGGTGTCTGGGCTGGCTTTCTCCTTTTTTTGGACCTTCTTTTCTTGTCACACGATTCTGACTCAGAGAGTTGAGTTTTTTCTCGCGTTTGTGAGTTTCGTCTTGAGCTTTCTCCATAGGTCAAACGGATATGCACGTCTTGGAGTTTTTCTAGGTGAACTTTTTCCGCCATGATAGGTAGGAGTTGGCTGTAATGTTTTTCACAAATTTCACGGAGCCTTTCTTCGGGTAGGAACCCGGGAGGGCCATCTGTTGCTTGTTTTCTCCCCTTGAATGTTGTGTTCCGCACGATGGAATCAGTTGGCGTGGGGGCGCATTCTGCTGATTTGCTCATTTTGGGGATGAGTTTTTTGGGGACGCAGCTGTGTTTGGTCTCACGGATGGCGCCAACTTGTTAGTACAAAAATAGTGGGATATGGATTATAAGGGATTAACTCACTTGGAATAGAGCTTACAAGCTCGTTCTTGAGGGAGAGATTGTACTAAGTGAAAGTACGTGGAGATTTCCTACTAAGAACAAAGTATACCATTAGTCTTACCGCGGGAGGGGGATCCCACGATTGGACTCTGGTGTGAGAGTGAGTATTTGTTTATAAGTAGTATGTATGTAATTAGGTCGCATAAAATCATACCGTTAGGAGTGTTCTGGTAACTCTTTATATAGGCTAGTGTCGCTATCGGCTGCATGGGTCACGGGATGGGATTCATCCTATTAACCGATGGGTAATAAGGTAGTTGTCGTGAGGTCAACGTCGTTGACTACGTCACGTTTTGTAATGTAGCGACATGAGTCAACGTACTTATTGTCTGTTATCCCTATTTGGGGCGTTGACGTTTTGCTCTAGATTCCCCATGCCGTATTCTTTGCTCTGTTTTTTTTAGAACGGCAACTATTATAAAACCAACTAGCAAGAAGCTAGAAAAAGAATTACAAAGAGATCAAATAGGGGTGTTGCAACCAACTATCCCAACTAAAAGTACAATTACATCTAGAAAGACACCAAGTGAAAGAGAGCGAAACAATATCGTCAAAAATAACATCTTTACGAGGGGCTTTCGACGAGAAGAGCATCTGAAAAAAATTACGAAACTTCCATACGCTCCACCAATTATATAAAGAACTCCTTACCAGCAATCTTTTAACTTTTATACTAAATCTGATGGAATTGAAACCTTTAAGCCAATCATCATATAACAAGGGGCGTCCAAGATAGATTCCACCGCCGGCATACGAACCTGACGATATCCGATAGCCAATCTGCAACTGAAGAACATGCGATGTTAATCTTCCTGCAAGCAGAGGAGCAAGCGCTACATAAAAGATTAAAAAACTAGGACACCGCGAAGTTTGTAAATTGTGATCGAGTAGGCAACCGATCATGAAAACTCCAAGCAAAATATTTATTTTTTATTGGACATATTTCTAACCAAACGAGTATCAGTAGGGGCTCTCGCCAAGAAAACATTCATCAAGAAGAATGCGACCATCGTTTGACCCGAAAACACCATTCCCCATTAAATCCCACCATCTAATCCTCCATATAAGACAACAATGTCCCCCCATCAATATAAGTTTGATAGAAGAGCTAATTGAGAAGATTCAACCCCTCCTCTGAACCTTAAACGACGAAGAGAAGAGGTAACCTGAGAATTGCAAGTTTATCAGCCACCGTACAATCTTAATTAATCTCCAAATCCCCCCCCCCCCCCCCACCCCCCCCGCCCCCCCCCCCCCCCGCATAAATTCGGGAAACATAACACAAGTTAGTGTCTACAATCCCAAACTTCATTCCAAAATTGCATGCGCAAACCATTACCCACAGAATATGACAATGAGAAATCAGGTTTCACCCACGATTATTTAACATATGCACCTCCCGAATATGTGATTCCAATCGAGTAACGAAACTGAGAAAATTTATATAATGAAGGAGCCATGCATAGACATGATGATACGACACCAACAATGAAATTATCCGTGATAATGAATCTTCCAAACCCATTTGAAAAGAGCGCCCTATTAAAGGCATAAAAAACTTCAGACACCTAAACCTCCATACTTCTTAGGACGCAAGAACCTTGGCCCATTGAACCACACTATTTTCCTCTCTTCGCATTGAATACACCATTGAAAAAATTTTTCCTACTATGGACTCCGTCGTTTTGTAACACCGACTAGGAACCTTATGATGGACATATATAAATAGGTGTCGACCCAAGAACCAACTTTAAAAGAGTAAGCCTTCCTCCAACAGATAAAGTTTTAAGTTTCCAATTAGATAGACGAGCCTTAAGTTTACCAATCGTATCGTCCCATGCCTGAAAAGTCGAGCTATTACCTCCAACCATCACCCCTAAGTATTTAAAAGGGGTTTTCATAGTCGAACAACCAAAATATAAAGCTGCAGCATTAACATCCTCACTTCGAATCCCGACTCAGAAGGTGAGTTAATCTTAGATTGATCGAGAGGCCGGACAACAAAGAAAAACAATGAAGAATGTGAGTAATACCAGATAGATTAGCAATAGACCACTCACCAATAAAGACCGCATCATCCGCATAAAAAAGATGGGAAATATTTAAGAACGAACAATTTTGATGCCCTTAAAAATCCCGCCTCGATGGCCCTGAGATAACGAAAGGATGAAGAGACTCCGATAATTAAGATAAAAAAGTATGGGCCAAAGGATCTCCTGCATTTCAACCCACAATATACATTTGGAATTTCGGACGTTGGACTACATTAAGGAGGACGAAGCCATACCAGAGTGTAAACAACTCCCCGTAATCACGATCACCATTTAGAACCGAAACCAAAAGCTCTAAGCACATCTTCTAAAAAATCCCACCTTATCGAATCATAAGCCTTGGCAAAATCAACTTTAAACACCATGGCTTGTTGTTTCTTATGCTTGCACCAAGAAAGTAATTCGTTTATGATAAACGGGCCATCAAGAATTTGCCTATTAGGAAGAAACGCCGTTTGAACATCCGATATAAGACCAGAGATGATCGACGAAAGTCGAGTGGCTAATATTTTGGTGACAACCTTGTAAAGACTCCCGATCAAGCTAATTGGACGATAATCATTTACGAACTTAGGATCATGGTTTTTCGGAATGAGAGCAATGAAAGAGGAGTTACATCCTCTAGAAAATGAACTATGATCGAAAAACCATTCCACAGCAGCACAAAAATCAGATCCTAAAGTGTCCCAGAACTTTCGAAAAAACTCAAAAGTGAACCCGTCTGGTCCAGGAGATTTATTCTCTCCACAGCCCCACACAGCATTACGCACTTCATCTCTGGAGATCGGACTCTCCAACATGTCCAACTGATCAGAAGACAATCGATTAGGGAAGGTATAGTTAAGTTTACATCTGTTGGCAGCCGGGGCTCGAAACCGATTAGCAAAATGCAAACGAAATTCTTCTTTGACACGACAGGGATCATCCACCCATTCGCCATCAACCATAACACCTTTAATAGCCAAATTCGCTCGTTTACGATTAATGATTCCATGAAAAAAATTTGAGTTTTCATCGCCCTCAATAGCCCACTGAATCTTAGCCTTTTGCATATAGTCACGAGCGTCGGAAGACTTAATATCATGTAATTTTTTTAATAAATCTAACCGCGTCAGAAGAATATCATCATTTACGCCCCCTTGATCAATAACTTTGTCAATATGACACAGCTTGAAACGGAGATCCACAAGACGACCAGATTGATTCTTTTTGCAATCATTAACCCATGAATGTATCTCCTTTTTCAGGATTTATAATTTCTTCTTGAATCGAACCATCTTATTATTATCATCAAGATCAATATTATTCCAAGTTTCCGACACCATTTGATCGAAGCCGTGTAAACTAAACAAAGAGTGGTAAACCCGAAAAGGGGAAGGCCCATAATCAGTGACCACTTCCCGAAGTAAGATTGGTCTATGATCCGAGAGGTGCCTATCAAGACAAATACCCGAGAGGTGGAGGAATAAAGAGAGTAAACCATCCGAAACAAAAAAACGATCTTGGTTGAGTCAAAGGTGTCCTTTTGTGTGGAATTGGTCCGTGGCTGTGGATGAGTCGTGGTCCTTGCGGACGCGGCTCGTCGTTGGTCGCGAGACGCGTTCGGGATGTAGTCCATGCGGGCATGGGTTGTGGTTGGCCTTGGGCCGTTCCCGGTCCTTGCGGATTATTGGGCCTGAGCCCTTTGTTGATTGTTTAGTCCGAATCCGTATCCGGGTGTCTACTATACATCATCGGTTGTTTTTCATTAAATGGTAGACGAAGTTAGAAACAAACTTAGGTGTGAAAACAATCAAATATGAATCACAAGAAAGAAAAAGAAAGATAACAACAAAAAAGCTGCTTTTTGAGAAATATAGTCAAAAGAAAATGCCCCTCCCGACATACAAAATATTAAATTCAGACGATGCCATCAAGCATTATATATTTTCCCACATTAATGCATCTATCTACATATGATAAGTTGATAAATGGAAAAGCTTTTGCTTGTGAAAAACACATGTAAGTTAACCGGTTTAATCATATACACGTCGTGTTTCATTGACAAATAAGTGAGGTATTTTTTTTCTTTTTCAAGCAGTGTGTTATATTTGCAAGTGATTTCGACCAAATATGTATAATAATCACAAGATATGTGTCATACTTCAATATCAACTTTAGTGCATATGATCTATTTTGGATATGTTAGTGTTAAACATATTTAGCACTTATCCTTTTGCTTTATTGTATGATTCTAGCTAGTACTACAACATCCAATATTATGTATTTTCAAAAGACGAAAGAAACTTTTTAACTACAACAATCAAGTGCATAATAAGTTGGTTTGAATAAATCTTGTTTACGTATACGCTACTAACAAAAAAAAAGTGCATGCACAACAAATAAAAAACAAAAAAATCTTTTACTTATTATTCTCCACTTTATCTCAATAAAAAAAAATGTTTTTTCATTAATTGATGAGAGGGTATGGTTTTAAAATCGAGACTTTTGATTAGTTAATAAAAATGAAAAACGGCTTCAAAATATATGTATAAAAACACATGTCTCATTTTTATAAAGTAAATAACTAAAAAAATAAAAAAGGTAATAATTAAACGTTAGTTATTAAATTTTAAATAAATTATATTAACTTAAGTAAATTTACCGTTTGCATGTTATTAACTTTGTAAATTTAATAAAAACCTCATAAACTAAAAAAAACATATATGTTATTGTTATTAATACACATTATTATAAATATCAAAATGGAAACACGATATGTAAATGAACGAGGTATTAAGCGACCACACGTTGCTGCAAAGCCTAATAACCGATAATTTTCGCCTAATATATATTTTCAGTATTCTTTGTAATTTCTTTTCTAGCTCCTTGCTAGTTTATAAAATTTTGCCGTTCAAAAAAAAAAGTCACAATAAAATTTCACATAGTTTGGGGGGTTGTGTTTAGAGCTGATCGGTAAACAAATTAGCTATAGATTTGGTTTTAAACTTGAAAAATGAATTGTATGCCTAAAAGTTGGACCTAAAAATAAACCTAAAGATATGATTGGTAGATCTATAAAGTTGATTGGTGAAAAATAATGAGTGAGAAAAAGTGTATAACACTTGTCAATAATTAAATGGATTAAGTATATTATTAGGTCTCTTTGTTAAGCATGAATATCAACACTCTTAAAACTTAATAAAATTACAATCACATTCGAATTTAATAAATTTGCAATAATATTATGGCAAAACTATTTTCTGTTCTATATGTAAAACTAGCTTATAGACCCGTGGATTCACGAGAAGTGTAGAAGAAATAATCCATTAAGTAGTTAAATAAGTAAGAACTTA
>BQNB010053098.1:2136-9636 GCA_026074375.1 Tanacetum coccineum
AATATAACGCGGGTCCAGCTTTCCCCGTTTGCCAAAATGTATCACCCATTTTTGGAAACATTTTCATCATGCCCTTAACTCTAACTTGAAACTCAAGTGGTTTCCGTCTCACTATAGCATAACTCTTTTACGTCTCAGTTGTTTCATTAAAAGTTTTTGGGCCGGTGAGTTGGCTATCTCCATATTTTCTTGATCTTAATCCAATTAAATAGGACCAGTTCCTAATGTTCCAAAACTTTACAATCCATGATCATCATGACCGCAAGGAGTGTGATTTGGTCTCTCAGCTAAGGGTACGGTGTCTCTATATATAGGGTTGGGAAAATCCACTTAGTTACAACACGTACTAATACAAATACACATGACAGACACAACTCACGAACACGCACGCAAAATATTAGTAAAACATGAATATGATAAAAATTGTTGAAAATATAGAGAAAGAAACGTAAATAGAAATGGAAAGCGAAGGTAGATTGGCAATTTTTTTTGGTGACTACTCTTAGCATGGCATGGTCCTTCCTAAATTATCCATAGGTGATCAGGCTATGTATAATTTAGGTACTAACGATGAAATGCCCATTTTGTCAAATAGTGTTATGTTTAAAGGTTTACATGGTATATTTACAATGTGATTCATCAGGTAGCAAAAATGGTTCGTGAAAACGAGAACAAGACAGCTTTTATATCGACACAAGATATTTTCCAAGATAGTAGTAATTTTTATTTTTATTTCTTCTTCTTCTTATTATTATATATTTTTTTACGGTGTTAGCAAAATGGTTTTCGAGAAAATCAAGTGATAGTTTTTAAATAGTAAGGGGTTTATAATATGGTTACGAATAGTTTACGAATTGACGTTAATTAGCTTATAAAATGACAACGAAATAGGTTGTGGAGGACAACTAAATAGTTTATAAGACGATGGTAAAAATGGTTTATAAGACGACACCGAAAGTGTTGGCAAAGCGATGACTATTTAAGAAACGACTTACTTTAATTTATAGAGAATCAGAATGTAACCGACGAAATCGTCAAGACATATACATTAATGGGAATTTTAAAACATCCACCTATTACAATAAAATTCATAGAAAAGTACTAGTGCATATCTCTTAGGGAATATGGTTATAGAAGGTTTCGACTTAGGTCTCACTAGGTTGGGCAGAAAAATCTCTCCTTAAGCATCAGTATAATTCCTTGACGACCTTAGAGTTCTTGCGGATTTTTCCCCTCCTTCTTTTTCTGATTATCATACATCTGGTTCTTCAATCTTGGGCATTTACTCTTGAAATGCCCTTGAGCACCACATCCGAAACAGGTCACTGCAGGTTTCTGGTTGGCTATTGGGGCACTCTTAATTGTTGCAGGAGCGGAAGTCCTACAATACTTTTTCATGTGGCCAACTCTCTTACAGCTGCCATACTTCACATTACACGGTCTAGTATGATGCAACTTACACCTGTTGCAGTAAGGCAAATTTCTAGCATACGCCTTCTTGTTGCCTGCCCTAGTAGCGTGTGCTCTAACCACTTCAATCCTCTTGCTTTGTTGTTGGTCAGAATCCCTACCATGATCACTTCCCTATTTCCTTTTGTTACTAACATTATTTCCTACTGTGGCTTCCTCACATACGACCTGATTCATCGAGTCTTGAGCCATGCGGATTTTTGACTCGTAGATCGCAATAGCTTCAATAGCATTAGCAACTCGTTGGGCTACAACCTGCTCTATTTCTTCGAAACTCATTCCTTGTCTTGATGCCGACATTTTCTTCCAAATTAAGAGAAGTAAAAGGAAAATAAATAAGTCAGGTTAAAATAAATGAAACGTTATTGGATGATAGGTTAATATCATATGCGAATTAATCTGCATATTTCTAGAAATTGCCAAGAGTAAGAAATATTGCGATGTTACGAGATGACGTAGGGGTTTCAACAGTATGGGACGGGTGTTCAAGCTCGCATTCAGGTTCGGATAGTAAGATAACGTAGGATCGGAGGACTGTAACAAGTTTCGACGATATGAAAAATAATATTATGTAAATTCATGAAGTAGTTTTAAGGACCATCGTATACTCACGATGTTTTAGAATTAAACAAGACCATTGCTTCATTTGCAATATCAAAGAAACAAACGAGACCATTGTTTCACCCACAATGTCTTAGAAGAGTTTTAGTATTTATATAATGACCTTTATATGAAACTATGTAGGACACGTATGGTGATTAAAATAAACATGATGTAAAATATAATATGGAAAAATGAAATAGTATAACTATGGTAATATGATATATTTAGTACTTATATATATGTATATATATATATATATATATCTTTATGATAATGCATAACGGGTATTTTACGTATATAGCAAGTAAGAGCACGTAAGGATCACATACTGGTTATAGACCAGACCTAGTATATACTACCTGGTTCTCTATAACCTTGGCTCTGGATACCAATCTGTCACACCCCCAAACGGGCCTGGACGGAATACGTGTCCGAAGGCATGACGTCATAATATACATCACACAAAGTACAAAGAACGACCACTAAGGGGTACGTTTTGAAAATAAACATCGTTGCATTGATAACATAAATTATGTCGTTACAATACTTATATGATTTAAAAGGGTCAAATGCGGAAGCGTAAATAATATTTAAAATTTGTCAACGATGTTTAAGCAATAGATAAAGATTCTTGAAAACCGGGCCATGCAAGGAGACACCATATAGCAATCAAAGACATCCACAACTAAGCACCTTAGAAAAACATGCTTAAAACATCAACATAAAGTTGGTGAATTCATAGGTTCAAGCAAAATATTTACGAGGACTAAAAGGATTTAGTAATTTCTGTTTCATTTCCAGTATCATATAGAGTATTTGGTAACTGATATCATTCCAAAAAAGTAATGTGAATCTCAATGTTTCCGAGTGTGTGTGACTATTGTAACACATACAATATCGCACAAAAATGTTTACGATATTACCCTAAGCTCATGACACGGATTCCTCAAAAGGTATATATATATATAATATATAGTAATAATATACTACTTATATTAACCAACCAAATCAAGTTTCCCTTGAAAAGGTTCAAAGAAAGAAAATCAATGAAATCCGAGTAGTATATGATATTCCCGGGTCGTTTATCCCCAACGAGGAATGCAATGGTAAGTCGAGAGTCGGTTTGATATTTGATGTTTGAATGACAAAGATTTTGATTGGTTTTTAAATCTACGGGAAAATTAATGCAATCTACACTAAAAACAATTAAGGCAACACAAATTTGAACTAAAAACGCAAACGGAAATCCTATAAACGCGTCAAATTATTAACTAAGTCAAAATTAAACCCTAAAAATGAAAACTTAGTTTCTAAACCTTTAAAATGACAAAAGAAAATTTTCTAAAAAGGAATTATATTTTTTTGACTTTTTAATAATTTTTTATGAATTAAAAACCTATTTAATCAGTTTAAAATTCTAAAAAATGACAAATGAATACCTAAAAAATCAAAAAAATGGTTTTTTACTTTAGAAAAGTCTAAAATGTGAGAATCACTCAGAAAAATATTTTTCACTAATAAAAACTAATTTCTAATTTTAAATTAAAAAGCTAAAAATGAAATTTAAAATTTAAAAATGATAAAAATGTTTTTAAAATTTGTAAAACTCAAAATATTAATTCTAAAACTAAAAACTATTTTTTTGTATTTTTCTGATTAATTTAACTATTTTTAAATGACTTTTAAAAATTTTAATCTACGGAAATTAAATAAAAATAACAAATAAAGTTGGAAAAATATGAAAAATTACTGAAAAGTCCTAAATGATGTAAAGTTCCTAGGAAAAATAAGCTGGATAAGCCAGCTTAAGAAATAAGCTCTAAAAAGCCCTGTATAAGCTACGAAGTGCTTATAAGCTTAATGGGCCAAAACGTGGTTAAATATATTGTTTGTGCAAACTCTAACAGAAAAGTCCCAAGGGCGCTAGTGGTAGAGGGTGAGTGTGTTAAAACGTTTGGTGAGTGGGGTTGAGGTCTCGGGTTCGAGCCCTGCTCACTTGGGACTTCCCCTACTCCCAAATGTTTTTATTTTCCATTTTTTTACAACTTTTTTGTTAAGCTAAAAATAAGCAACTTTTGTAAAGACAAAATTTTTGAAACTTAAAAATAAGCTCAGAAATAAGCTGAAAAGGTTGACAGATTGCTAAAAAGCTTAAATGCTAAACTGTTTGACAATTTTAGACTAAATAAGCACTTATAACAACAAATAAGCTGAAAAGAGATTATACCCTAACCCTAATAAGCACCTAGGAGTTAAAATAAGCAAAGAAAATAAGCCAGAACTAAGCCTAATTGACAGATTCACTAAAAAAGCTTTAACACTTAAAATTTTTAAACTAAAATGCAAATAAGCTCAAATAAGCTTTAACCAAAACTAAATAAGCTAATATTGATTAAAACTAACCTAATAAGCAGAACTAAACCTAAATTAAGCAAAAACAATAAGCAAGTAAGCTTAAATAAGCAGATAAGCTCTTGGGTCCAAACTGTGATCAAACAGCCATAGGGACACTTTTCTAGCTTATTTTATAAGCTATAAGTTCAAATCTGTCAATCACACAGCCACAAGGGGGTACTTTTGAGCTTAAAAATAAGATGTAAAATAGTTCCTTATGGACTTATGACCACCAAACAGATTAAATTTGTGCCTCAAAGAGCTTATATCAATAATCTAAAACCATTTTGAAATAATGGATAATCTAGAAAAAGCAATTGAAAAAGCATTTTCTTCTTTTTTCAACACTTAGTTAAAAATTGACAGATTTTGTAAAAAAAACAACCAAACTTGCAGACCTCTTTGACTTGGTTTATAACTTGTTTAGAAACTCTAATGAACACAAAAACATCACAAAAAACTTGACTAACAAAGATCTATCCTTATGAATTGATTAATCTTGCTAAATGTCCACAATTTCAAACAACAACTTTTTAAAACCTTAAAATTTAGTTTTAACACTTAACAACTTATGAAAACTTGCTTTTATGGTGAATTCAATGTAAACTAAGATGACCCAAAAGGCTAAACTCATTTTGACCCATTTTTATCATTAAAAACAGTTAAACCAAACATACACCCCTTTAAATACTTTTTTACAATTTTAACTTGATAACTTGAATTTTTTATGAACAAACACTTAAGACCAGATATTAAACAGTAAAAAATAGATAGTAAAAAAGCAAGTTCGACAATAGTTTAAGTCACTTAAATAAGCTAGAAGAACCCAATAAGCATATATTTTTAAGACGATTCTATACCTATCTCTCATATCTCTATTAGAAAGGAACAACAACCTACACACTAATGATCTCTAAACGACAAAACAAGCATAATAGCACTAAACATCATAAGCAAACATAAATAAGCAGATATAAGCATAAATAAGCAAGAATAAGCAATGCTATAGTAAAATGCAAGAAAATGGAAATTTAGGAACTTACAAAAGCCCTTGCTTAAAACAGGGCAAACAAGCTTATAAATAAGCTAATCTACAAGCTCTAGCTTGTCAAAAGACAAGCTAGTAGTGTCCATAAGCCCTTCCATTTTTGGCTTATCTTCCAAATAAGCTGTGGTATTTGAGGGTGGATTTTTTTTGGTTTTTTTGTAAAATTTTCTTAAGTACTTTATATTTAAATTAAAACAGGTTGCTTATATGATTAAACAAGAGCTTAAAGTAGCTTATGAAAGGCTTTTAACAATAAGAAAAACAGGAATCCAAAATTTTACATAAACTTCAAACTTTCATTAATAGTAAAAACAAGTTACAAGACTTAGAAATTGAAAGACAATAATTTAAATGACTTAAAAATAAGCTGAAAACTAAAACTAGGTTAAAAACTACATGCCCAAGGGCTTACAATGAGTCCTATTTATATAAAAGCTAAGAAGGTTCTAGGATGTGTGTTTTCTTCGTGAGACAGCTCAAGGGTGTGCTTGTTGTGTGAGGTAAGTCTTCAATCAATCATAGCCATCAATTTTGAGTAGTGCCCAAGTCCTTTGATCTTAACCCTTTAATCTTTGTCTTCTTTCTTAGTCGAATAGGGTGCTTAAGGATTTCCCAAAGAGGATTTAGAGGTTGGTGGGGGATAAGGTGTTTTATGAAGTTTTGTAGTGGAGTGGAGGGTTTTGTGTTTTGTTGCAGGGTGCCAGACACACACAAGTCATGTGTGAGGGATGATGAATAGTACTGGTGCCATTTTTAAAAGTTTAGAAAATGGCAAGTTTGGTCCCTCAAGGTGTATAGATGTATTTTATCCATCGTCCTTGTACTTCGCATCTTTGGCCCTTGAAGTTGGTAAATGTTTGCACCGTTAGTCCTTAAAGGACTAAGGGTGTAAAGGTTAAAAGGGGTTGGGTTAACAAGTTTGTTAAAATGGGTTATGGGATATTGTTTGGGCTTGTGTTGGGCCGGGTATGTATAAAAGAGATCTTGGGCTTTTTATAAGTCTTTAAGTCTTATTAAGTCTTCATAATGTTTAAATGGGTTGACCCGGCCCATTAGATGGGTATGGGTGGGCCCATTTAACATGTTCGCTTCATATCGACCTCCGCCTTGTGACTTGACTTGTCCAGGGTTGACTTTGGTTGACTTTGACTTGGTTGACTTTTGGCTTTGCTTTGACTTTTCTTTCACGCTCTTTCCGTTCTCGTGCTCGGTTTTGTCGTTTTGGTTTTGTTTTTGTCCTTTTCTTAGATATCCGTTACCTACACAATATAGATGCAAAACATACAAATACAATGTATTTTTGGTACGTTTTTGGTCATTTAAGTCCGGTTTTAATGGAAAATGGTATGTGTAATTAAGCACATACCACCATTCAATGCTTACCAGACTTCATAACTAACACCTTGTTGGGTTTGTTCCAGTGTTAGCTCCATCTCAGTCTGCATTCTTCCCTTAATCTCACTTTACTCCTTTTATCATACCTAAGGACTTCTACACTAACTAGTGGATATCCCTAGGTAGATCCCTCTGGTTCTGGTTGGATCATGGGATTTGAATACCTATGCCTAACCACCTTATATCTCCATAAATTAAAGTACATGGTCTGTCTTTTGAGTATTCCATCACGATCAGAACCAAAATCATTGAAAAGTTTAATCAACTTTTTTTGATATAATATCAAAAGGTTTTAACTTTTTGAGAGTTTTTCCATTATCACTAAAAGCTCCCCCTTAACATGTGCATCTTAATCATAGTACATGCTAAGTGTGGAGTGCATTGATATCCCATTTTATATGATCACATTTCAGTACAAATTAGATGTAGGTTAATCACATTTTCTCCCCTTATCCAAAATGTTAATCCCTTGATATTTTGGATATCAATTGATTAAACGTTTGGGGACAAAATGTTACATAATCACTATTAGGAACATTTTAATGATATCCTTCAATTATTGAGGGTATATAAGACAGTGCTGAGTACAA
>BQNB010053098.1:19636-33837 GCA_026074375.1 Tanacetum coccineum
AGGATCATAACCGGTACACCTTTTTTTAGCTTAAGGCAGTGGTTTGGTAGCCCTGATATCTTGAAAGCATTTAAGAGCTCTGGAGAGTAAATTGATTCATCGTAGCAACCGTTTATTTCCTGTTTGACATATAGTGTCTGAGCTAAGATAAACTTTCTCCTCTTTATTTATTTGTGACAACATATGCTCGTTAATCACATTGACTTCCTCATTTGTAGGGACCAATATTGCCTTATTTTCAAAGTATTCGTCTTTTCCAATTTCTTCATCGATTGTAGGATATATTGCTTCTACCATTGATTTTAGCGTATCTCCATCTGTTTTAATCAACACGTCATCAGGAAATTCGATTTCCACTTTTCCGTTATTTTCAGGCCCAACTTCTCCTTCACCAATTTTTAACATCCAGTCTGCAAATTCTTTGATCTCTTTTGTATCTTCTTCGTTATTAGTTGACTTTAAACGCAATTTCACAAATTGCTTTTTGGTGAGGAAAATGAAAATCGAAAGAGAGATAAAATTCATACGCGAAAAAGCAAATCAAAGTATGCTTAAAAAAGAAATGACAAAGCATACAAAATGAGAACAAAAGAAAAATTCGAATAAAGCGTATGGCATGTACCCGAAAAGGCAAGAATTAATACATGAGAAAAACAAAATCATGATTAAGATATGCTCAAAAAGAATTGTCAGAGCATATAAAACAGATAGAGTGGAAAGAGACAAAAATGTTCTATAAATGTTGATACATCATATTTTATCTCATTTCATTAATCACTTCATTTCAATATTCTTCAAAATTGTCATGCTGTGATCAATCGCGTTCATGTTGATTATGTCGGACTTCTATGGTGGGATTTCTTAAATTGCGTCCAGCAAAAGAAGGATGTGATTCACTACCCTCGTTTCACAAAGCTTATAATTGCTGATCTTATGAAGAAGTTTCCTTCTATTTCTTCGAGATCTGAAGAAGATTATCATTCCATTAAGGATGATATTCCGTTAGGGAGTGTGTATACTATAGGGAATGTGACTGTACGAGGGATGATGATTCCAGGCGAACTTCTTATCGATGACATTCGTGTTACCAAGGAGTATAAGGAGTATAAGGAGAAGTTTGTTAGGGTAGACGTTCTAATAATTCAGCAAGAACCGGTTGAATCTACCCAAGGAACGCATAGGACACCTAGAGCCACTAGGACACCTACCCCTACTACTGAGAAGAAGCGAAAAAGTAGAGAATTTGCTGGAGAATCTAGTACTCCAAGGAAATCTATGAAAATTATTATCAAACAAAAGCAACCAAGTACTACTCTAATTCCACATCCAAGCAATGATGAAGAAGAAGATTCTCATGCTAGTGCTTTTGCTTATTCGGTGTTACGTGATAAAGAAGATACCGAAACTAGGATAGAGCCCGGGAGTCATAAGGAACATCCAGAAATTGTTAATGAAGATGATGATGATGTTGTTGGTATGAAGATAAATGATGATGATAAGGAAGATGACAATGATGATCAAATTGATCATGCATTGGTTAGAGGAAAAGTGTCGAGTGGTTTGGAGTCTAGGAATGAGCAGATGCAGACACCAATCCCTCACCCCCTAGATCCTCTAGGATTGTATCCACTACACCAGTCACTACATCTCAAGATACAAGCAAACCAAAACGTATTTCCAGCAAGTACTCGCATATTCCAGGAGCTCTTCAAAGGATGTGCAAGCGTCAAGACATTATGATCAAGAAAATGGAGAAGAAATTTGTTACTCAACGTGATTTCTACACTATTTACAAGAATATTGATACTGTTTTTCATGATGTTATTCCCAAGATTGCATCAAAGCTACAAATGAAATCATTGAGAACAATCTTTCACGAGTACTGGTTAAAGAAATCATGAAAGAAAAGGACACGTATCAAGAAACTGTACCTGCTGTAATTTCCAAAGAATTTGCTGATCATGTGCCCAAGATGATTAAAGAACTCTTTCAGACTTACATTCAGAACAGTGTCATTACAGTTCATCCTGCAACAAGCTCTTCAACTGTTATACCATCTTCTGTTGATCTTCAACACCGATTGTATTTGAAAATAAAAAGGAGTCTTCAAGATTGAGTGGATGATATAGAATTGTAGGAAGTCTTAAGACGTAAGTTTGAAAATCCATCAGTCACGCCTACTTCTTGCAGAACAGATACTTTTCATGGTACTGATAATGATGACCATCAAGAAGATGATGGTCCTCTTGAGGGGGAGAAATGGTCAAAGAGTCAAAAGATTTCTTCGAATTAATACAGTTAATAAAGGTTCTTCATTAAAAGTTTCTACACTCACGTGAGCAGAAGAGAAGGTGAGAATTTTCTTTTGTGAATGGAAAACCAATTCTACCAACGATGAAGCGTCTTTAATAATCAACTCTTAGGGAGAGATTGTTAGGAATGAAAAAGTGTTTATTATTAAACATGAATTGGTCTTATATATAGTATTAGTTTAAGTTTAAAATTATAATGTAATAAGTCATCTTTGGTCAAACTTAAGAAAATATTGACCAAAGTTAGACATAAGTAAGGAAAGTAGAAAGATTAGTCAATAAGTATAAATACCCCTTACTAGATGTATTTATACAAGTTTTGAGTCATTTGTAACAACTCTTACTCAACCTCCCTTCTTTTTCCTTTCATTAATAAAAATTGAAAATATGCGAAAACTCTTTCTAGCTTCCTCTCTTCTAATCCAAACTTTCATATGATACTATAATGCAAACATGACATATAACAATTTACTTCTGATTAAATCATGCATCTTAGCTCATTTTTATTTTCTTTATACTCGGAAATAAATTATGCACATAGTGGCTTACAGTTCTGGGTCCGCCCCTACATAGAATTACTTGTTTTGACCCAAAGCCACTTGAACTGCTAAGTAACCTCATGTCGCACCTCTAAGATGGCATTTTACATAGATTCCATATATTCTATTTTTAAGGTACTGAAAGGAATCCAAGAATTCCTAGTGCTTGCTAAAGCATCTAGATTTGATGCTGGTGAATTCAGCACAGAGTTGGCAGAGATTGCGAAAATATGTGTTGAGGCCAACCTTTTTTTAACCAAAAGTTAGTAGTTAGTGATTCGAGCCCATAGTGACATCCAATTAGGCAGTATGCGAGACTCAAACATTCGCCTTAGGCGATAAACCCCACTCCTTTTTTTAATTTCCGTCCCTGAAGGAAAACCCCCATGGAGAGACTCAAATCTGAGACCTCTCGCATGTGATAACAACCTCCACAAGGTTATCCCCTGGTGGCCAACTGAGCTAGCCCAGTTGGTTTGTTGAGGCCAACCTTAAACCATGATAATTCCAATTTCCACATAAAATGTATGTTGCCTCCTCTTCCTTGTGAAAACTCAATCTTTCACACACTCACATATGTCCACAGGGTTTTGTTAAGTTGATACATTGATGTTGTACATTCACAAAACCCCGTGTTAGATTATATACGGAAATTAGAAGAAGAAATTGAGAAATTTCTAATTTGTTATTGTTGTATAACATGTCATTGTTGTGTATTAGTATACGAAACTTTATTAGGTAATGTATTATTAAAGGCAGTTTCAATAAGCTTGTAATATTACTTGACATGTTAGATAAGGTTGAAATGTTTTATGGTTGTAGTATTACTCGACTGTATGTCTTTCGTTTATTATATTTTGTAATGACATGGTTATAACATAATACTACAGTTTATACCATGGATTGTCTTCCCTCTCTATTACATCTGTAACCACCAATCTTAGTTTTTATCATGGAAAAATTCTTGAATTGCCCCAAGAATGAGGTCCATTTGCCAAATTGCCCCACAAAATTTGGATCTTCCTAAATTGCCACATGCGACTTATGCGACTTTCAAAATATTTACAAACTACCCTTATCCCCAATGATTGGATGTACTTTTGAAGTACATGTGTGTAAGACTTTGTCAGTGTACTTTCTATGCGACTTAGATAGTACCTTTTATGCGACTTGTACCTTTTTTTAATTTGAAATTTTAAATTATGCAACCTAAATAAAAATTTTAGACGACTTGTACCATATGAATAGTAAAAAAAAGTACATTTGATTAGACTTTCTAATAAAAGTTTTTTATACGACTTGTACTTTTTTTGACAAGGTACTTTATATGCGACTTAAAGTGTACTTTTTATTCGACTTTTACTTTTTTGTAAAAATAAAAATTCACCATCACAAAAATCTTATCCACAAAACACAAAAACACCACATCACCATCAAAATCACACGACACCTCACAAAAAAACATAAACAAAGAAAACTTATCAAAAACTCAGATCCATTCATCCCTATCATAAAACACCCACCACATCAATTCACTAACAAAAACTCATAACCAGATCAAGGTCCTTCGTCTCATCTCACGAACACTCACACAAAAGTCCTCATCACACAAAAAAAACATAAACAAAAATTGACATCATTATCTCACCTTATACACAAACCCAGATCCAATCGTGACCTTATTCATAATAACAACGTTAAAAAGAATAGAACCCAGATCCACACGTCACCCAGATCCATCCAAGATCCTACAAACACAAACACTTTAACCAATCTCCCGATGACGTCAAGAAAAAGTACTACTCTGATCATGTCTAATGCGTGATCCGTGTGTGAATGTTCCCAAGGTTTTGTATAAGATTAGACGGTCGTAGAGTGAAGGGTGTTTGGTTGCAATGACCTTAGCGGCGACTGTGATGTCACCTTGTTGCCGAGACGTGGATCGACTCATCAGTTGAATCATTAGGTTTTGTGTTAGGTGTTTTTGGCTGTGTTTTTTTAGAGATTGATTTGACAATTGGGAAGAAATATTTTATCAAATCAAATTAGATAATGTTGATGAGTATTGTTGGGAATTCACTTTTACGTGACGACATTACAGAATTACCATAGTTTATCATAGTCACAAACGCGAGGACTAGAATAGGCAACTATGTATAGTTTAGAGGCGTATGGGCTATATATACCCCTCTATGGCTTCCATAGAGGGGTTGAGTCATTTGGCATTGTTGAGTCATTTTGTATCTTTCATCCATTTTCCATCAAATATCACAACTCCATCTTCCACCACTACTTTCTCTCTCTAGAAATGGCTATCATGTGGTTTGACTCACCAAGACCATCGGATCATAGTTTACATGAATCTTCAATTGGTATCAGAGCTATGGAGTGGTATGTTTAGTTTTTGTGTTTGATTTATGTTCGCAAACCTTTACAAATAGCAAATAGTGATTCAAAATTTGTTGGCTTAAAAACCTTAAAGTTTTCATTTTTTTGTTCCTATAGGGTTAGTAACACTAGTTGTACAAGAATTTTTTGCTAAAAAAATTCAAGAAAGACGCAATATTTAAGCTTTCAAGAACAAGAAAGGCAAAGACTCAAGGATGTATCTTCTCCACGAGAAGATTCACCCTTGAGCCTATGCCTTTCTTGATTCTTGAAAGCTTGACATGGAGCATCTTTCTTGAAGCAATAGCATAATATTTTTTGTATGATTCAGAGTTGCGGATGTCCTCGTTGGTTAATGCTACTGGCAAGATAGTCCCATACAACTGAGTGTCTTCATTCCTTGAGATGACATTGATTGTTATGAACATTAGGTCATCTCTGGCATAATGCCAATTTACCTTGTTTCTTCGAGGAATTGAAGGGTCTTTATCCATGACAAAGTTGACGACTAGCTTGGTGAAACGAGAATAGTACATCGCATTGCCCTTCTTCGTATTTTTGCTCTCAATCTGGTAAATGAAGTCCTCCCACAGAAGATATGCATAATCAACCTTCTTGTTATTGTACATTCCCCATAAGATTTGAGCTTGAGAAAGGCGAAGACTGTCGTAAGATGGTTTACCACTGAGACATTTGTTGATGATAGCAGCAAATGATCTCCATGGTTGATGCAGCTTATTGACATTAACAGCAGTGATCTTCCTTATTTCTCCAGAGTGACCAAGACTGGCTAGAAATGCGAGTATCTCCTTCTCAAGAGGTGGTTCTTTAAACTTCTTATTACCGACTTTAGGACAAATTTGAAGAATGTCTCTGAATTGATCAAGATTGAGAATGTGCTTTTTGTTATTCATCTTGAATCTGACAGATCGGTTATGAATATAAGCAGAGGCCCAGAATTCTTGCATATAGATCTCTGGAACATCAGCAGAAACTTGGAATGCCTTGTAGAAAGGAGTGAGTTTTAACACATCGTAGACTACTTGAAGAGTTGCTTCCTTTGAGGTGACATCTGAGCTTAATCGAAGATCACATTTACCAATCTTAAGTCGGTTGGCAGGAGCAACTAAAGCATCATCCAAAGCAATCTGATCTGCTATTGAGATTTCCATAAGTCTGTTTAAGAAAGAGTGAGTGCAGTTTATAATGTGACACAATCATTCATGCATGAGAACCTTTATGACTTTTAGCACTTTTAAGATCAATCATCTTAGATAGACTAATAACGTATGAGACAAAGGCACCTATTGTAACAACTAAGTTGAATGTAGTTAACCTTGGTTTTGTCAAGCTGTTAATGTCTATTTTAAACTAAGAGACTTGTTTAATTTAACCTTAGTTGGAAAAAATCTGATCTTAAGTGTGTTATGTCAAAAAATTAGTTATGCTTCTAACACATTAGCACTCAATTGGAACACACTAAAAACTTATTGGTTTGACGCACACAAGTATGCACTAGATCTGTTTCCATTCATTTTACACTCGATCGGTCCATGATAATGTTTACTCGTTCGGTCCTCACTTAGATTCACTCGTTCGGTCCTCATAGATGTTCATTCGTTTGGTCCTTATAGTCATTCACTCGTTCGGTCCGTATTACAAATCACTCGATCGGTTCACTCTATACTGACACTCGTTTGGTCCACACTTTATATCACTCGATCGGTTCACACTAAATTGGTACTCGTTCGGTCAACACTTAATTACTCGATCGGTTCACATTACAAATCACTCGATCGGTCCATACATTTTCATGCTTGTTCTATTCACACATATTTTGATTGTTCGGTTTCTTAAGGTTTTAATAGATCGATTCTAACAATTAACCACTTTGTTACAACAATCCCACATAAAACATATAACATTTATACATCATTTTGCATATTTCTAATTTTTAGAGCACAAAGCAATCAAAAACATGTTCAAATCACAACAAATGATAAAACTTGATTAACATATACATATATTACACCTAACACTACAAAAGCCCTTAATCAATTTAAGGTTTTAACCACTTTTTGATTTTAAGAACCCTAATTTTAGAATTAGGGCAACTGCTATCAAGAGTGGTGAAAACAATCAATTCCTTTGGGTTTCGAGATGATTAGGTGATGAAGATCAATATTTAAGTTGTACCTTAGAGATGAAAATGAGTGACTATACTTGTTTGAGGTGATGCGATCGGGAGAGTGTGCGAGTGTGTGTTTGAGTGTTTTTGTGTGTGTAGGGAACAGTGAAACCAAACGGGGTAGGGGTTGGGATGTTACTTACCAACATTTCGACTTTAACACATTTGGCCCCTCTTGTTTAGATGACACATAAGTTTTGCATTTAAGTTTTATAAGGTGAAATCAAGTTAAACTATTAGCTCTTATGGTCTCTAAAGTTTTATACTCGCACACCTATAGACTTAAATTAGCAAACTACACCTAAAAGGCATAAACAAGTAACACATAAGGCACAAGCAAGCTAAACTTAATTAACTTTCTATCAAGAGATATTATGTTATTGTTTTAAAACCTTTTCCCTTTAAAAGCTCATTTTATCAAGACGGAGAGATTTGACATTCTCTCCCCCTAAAACAATGACCCGTTTTCTATTTAAAGAACCGTGGTCGTTGTTTGAGAAGTCAAATGTATCTTGAAAATTATTTTTAGATGATGGAATGATTTTGTATGTGACAAAACAACAAACACCAGCATAAATAAGATTTCTCTTATTTATACTCATAAATGCATTGAAGCGTACATTTATGGAAATATAAGAAGCACGGGTTGTGATGCAAGGTAATCACAAGCCTTTGCATGGTCATAAAGTAGACCATGACCGAGAATAAATTCCCGTTGAGAGGTCAAGATTTCTTTTTGAAATACTTGCCTTTAAGATGATGACCGGGTTGCTATCTGAAATAATAGCAAGCCATTTGGCATGTTTTGAAAACATTTGAAACTTCTGCTCGAACTTCATTTACAGGCTTGTATCATTGTTGAATGACATTTCTAAGACCGTAAATGTTATCGATTTTCAGAAGACATGCCATTTGAAAACGTCTTTTTGTATTTTTCTATTTTTTATTTATTTATTTTTAATTTTTTTTTAAATTTATATAAAAAGAAAATATATTTTTTTTGTTTTTTTGAGTTATATTATATACATATGATATAAAGGATATTCGAATAGGTACCACCACTATTCGTCAACGTCATCTGCCAACTTTTTCAGAGTCTCCGGCGTAAAACTTCGCATACCCAGCTTGTTGATTAGAAATTCAATTCTTTCTCGGCCAAGAGCTTTAGTGAAGATGTCCGCCAATTGATACTCCGTATTGACAAAGTAAAGTTCGATCACACCATTTTCAACATGCTCCTTGATGAAGTGAAATCTGATGTCTATATGCTTGGATCTGGAATGTTGAACGTTGTTGCAGCATAAGGCAATAGCGCTTTTGTTATCACAGTACATTGGAATTTTATTGAATCCAAAGCCATAGTCGGTAAGTTGTGATCTCATCCAAAGGACTTGAGCACAACAACCGGACAAAGCAATATATTCAGCTTCCGTACTGGATATCGCAGCGCTTTTCTGCCTTTTAGACGACCAGCTCACAAGTCTATCACCCAAAAGTTGTATACTACCAGATGTGCTACGGCGTGTATCTTGACAACCAGCATGATCCGCATCTGCAAATGCTGTTAGTGCAAAGGAAGAATCCTTCGGATACCAAAGACCCCGATGTACGGTTCCTTTTAGATACCGAAAGATCCTTTTTACCGCATTTAAGTGCTTTTCGGTAGGCCGAGCCTGATACCGGGCACACATGCATATAGCAAATTGTAGGTCAGGTCTACTGGCTGTAAGATAAAGGAGGGTGCCAATCATACCACGATAGTGTGATGGATCTACAGCTTTCCCTTCTTTATCCTCATCCAGTTTGGATTTCTCCACCATGGGAGTATCCACTGGGTCACAAGATTCAAAGCCATATTTCTTTAGTGATTCAAGAGCATATTTAGATTGGTTTATGAAGATGCCTCTGGGACTTTGAGAAATCTGTAGTCCTAAGAAAAATGAGATTTTACCCATCATCGACATCTTGAATTTTGAACACATTATTTTAGCAAATAGATCACACAGTTCAGGTGTAGAGGCAGCAAAGATAATATCATCGACATAGATTTGTACCAGAATTAGGTCGTTGCCTTCTCTACGGATGAACAAAGTTGGATCCACTGAGCCTTTGGAGAAGTCATTGGATATCAGGAATGAAGACAACATATCATACCACGCACCACAAAAGACGTCATCAGCATATGAAGCTTCATGGAAGTTCTTGTTCTTAATCATTATGTACTTGTTAGGAAATTATTGTAAGTAATTCTGTATATCGTCCCGTGGGGGAAGATTGTTGGGAATTCACTTTTACGTGACGACATTACAGAATTACCATAGTTTATCATAGTCACATACGCGAGGACTAGAATAGGCAACTATGTATAGTTTAGAGACGTATGGGCTATATATACCCCTCTATGGCTTCCATAGAGGGGTTGAGTCATTATTTTGGTGTTGAGTCATTTTGTATCCTTCATCCATTTTCCATCTAATCACAAGTTCATCTTCCATCTCACTACTCTCTCTCACTAAAATGGTTATCATGTGGTTTGACTCACCAAGACCACCGGATCATAGTTTTAGTGAAACTTTCAAGTACAAGTATTTGCTGCTTGGAAATTATATTCGGGAAGCGGGTTGAGTTTTAACTATGCTGATTATGTTGTACTCAATGCAGCGAGGGGATTGGAAGGGGGGATTGCAGTATTTGTTTTGATGTGTACCGTACAAGTAGACGGTAGATGTTGTTGGTGTTTTTTTGGGTATTATGGAAAAGTCAAAGGCTTGTGTTATACTACCCTTGGAACTCTATTTGTACCATTTGTTTTTCCGGGTTTTTTTGGTCTTTTTATTTCTTTTTTAATTTTTTTAATTTTGCTTATGTTATAAAACTGTGACACTGAAAGCGCAGAATAAAAATTATAAAGTTTAATGAGTCAAAAGTATGAAACTGTCAAAAAATAAATACGGAACATAACCTGATATAAAACTGTGTTGTACTGTAAAAAGGAGGTACAAAAAGAATCCTTTGTATCTTTTTGATACTATTCGGTAGGCCAGGAGTACCAAATGGTAGCACCCAAAGTCAAAATATACCTTCAACTTCAATTTTGGAAGATGTTGTTGTTGTTTATGTTTTTTTGTTTAATTTTACAAAGTAGCATAAAATAAAAATAAAAAATACAAAGGTACAAGTCTCATAAAACAAGTCAAATCTAACCTTGAAAAAATATTTTGAAAACACTATTACACAAGAATATTGAAGATACAAGTCGCATAAAAGTTTAAATATCGGGTACAAGTCGCTTAAGATAAAACTAGATAAAATTCTTTTTTTTAATTTTGACTTTTTAAAAAAATATTTAAAAAGTACAAGTCGCATAGAAAGTAAATTCGAAGTCGCATATAAAGTACACTGACAATAGCTTACACATATGTACTTTCCATCTTACACAAAAATTCATCCTATCATTAGGTGATAAGGGCATTTTTGTAAACTTTTCGAAAGTTGGATAAGTCGTATAAGACAAATTGAAAAGACCCAAATTTTTCGGAGAAAAAAGGGAAATACCTTTGATTCTTAGGGCACTTCAAATTTTTTGGCAATTTAGTACAGTTACTAAGTTTTTCCCTTTTATCATATGCTTATACACCTACCTTGGTTTTTATTATCTATCTCGTTACTCATATCTCATGATCTTCGACCAAGCACCTCGTTATTTACTTTCATAACCTCTTCGTTGATAGAATTTATTTACGTACAAAGATTATTTTATTAAGGGTTAATGACATATAATAACAACGCACTTTTCCATTTGAGCCATTATCAGATATGAACTCAAAAAAGTATCACAATATTCATCCAACTTTATATCTTTTGTGCCGATATCAACAACTTGACCATTTTTACTTACAAAATTCACGTCATGTGACACATATACATGTCATGTCCTTTTTTTAGAGTGTTAGGTTCCATGTCAGCCCCCTAATACACACCGTTAGGTTGTATGTGTTAGTTTTAGGGTTATATGTGTTTCAATTGGGGAAGACAACATAACGGTGTGTATTAGGGGCTGACATGAAACCTAACGCTCTAAAAAAGGGACATAACATGTACATGTGTCGCATGACGTGAATTTTGTAAGTAAAAATGGTCAAGTTGCTGATATCGACACAAAACATATAAAGTTGGATGAGTATTGTGATACTTTTTTGATTTCATATATGATAATGGCTCAAATGAGAAAATACGTTGCTATTATATCCCATTAACCCTTTTATTAATTAAGAACATGTTCATGACCAGGCCAACTTAAGAAAGAATGATAAATTTATTTAGAGTTTTAGACAGAAATATAAATTTTGTGAAATTTATATAAGTAAGTAGTTTATAAAAATTCGATGTGAAAGCAGCTCTTCCTTGGGCACCGAGATCAACATCATCAAGTATATTTATATAATAAAAACAGTACTCAAAGAAAGCTTTTTGCATTTAAATAAGTTCGCCAAACAAACTTTCGGTAAAGTATGAAAAAGTTATTATGATACAATTTCAGCTTGAAGAAGAAAGGTTCTATAATTTTACTAGACTCGCTTAATAATAAAAGGTTAGTAGTCTGCTACTTACTGGCTTAATCTGATTATGTTTTTGTTCGTGTTCGTGTTCATATTACACATTCCCCAAATATTAGTGTGCGTTTAGTTGGAGGAATAATTTCTTAGTTTTGTATCTCCAATCTTATAGCAGCAATTTGTAGATGGGTTTTACTAATTATCTTCCAAAGAAAATTTTGAAAACGCGTTTAAATAATCTTGTATTCTCCATTTATAAGGTTTGTGTCAGGAAGATGATTAGATGAAAGGAATTTGGGGCTGGTGGGTTATAAAGAAACACGGAAACACCGTAAATGTGTTTTGTAATATTCTCGTACGGGTAAGGTTTTTCGTGTTCACTTGTTGAGGTTGACCGGGGAGTGTGAGTCTTTAACTTAGTTGCATGTCGTTTAACGGGGATATCTCCATGACCGTTTCCGACATTTTCCTTGTCCACCCTCAAGATGTGCATCTAGCGAGATTTGAACCGAATACCTCTTGACATCAGGGTGTTTAGCCACTAGGCCACCTTTAATCCTTTATGGTGGTTTCTTTGATAAGTTGTGAAATATAAAAATTTCAGGTGGAGGATATTTTGGAAGAAGAAAAAGGTACAAACATTTTGTGAAAAACATAGGTGTATTCCTCCAACTAAATGCATTTATAGGTTTTCAGTGATATTTCGTTAACTAATAAAAATGAATTGTGGTTGCACTATATTTTGAAGATATAGTTGTGTTTCACTATATATGTTTGGTTTTGATTTCTGACATTCTGATTTCCCGTATTTTTCATGTTTGTAGGGCGATAGAAATATCCGTTTGTTGTTAGGATTTTCTATTATTGGTATTAACTAACGCTAGCTAGCTACTGATCAAAACTGGTGAGATGGAAAAGTATACAGAAGACACAACGGATAGGACTTTAGATCTTCATGAATGTATTCTTCACCACATACTCTCATGTTTGAATACTCATAAAGAGCTTGTTCGAATGAGTGTATTGTCTAAGAACTGGCTTGCTGTTACGGATTCTTACCCCGTTTTGGATTTTAATTTCCATTTGTTTTACGATGGCATGAAATCATCATCAGTGTATGCAGACAAAAGCAAAAAAGCCGCAAGGGAAATGTATTTCAAGTATGTTACTTATACCACATCCAGATTTTGCGAGCAGCAAAATGTGAGCGCACACACGTTGATCCTCGCCACAACACTAGAGTATCCAGCAGAAATAGACATTATTAACAGATGCCTTGGATTAATTCTTATGAAAGGTGTAAAGGAGTTGGTAATTGATATAGATTGTTTTCTGTATATGAAGACTTCTCTACGAATGTACCGTTTGCCTAACATACTCTTATCTGCCTCTTCACTAACATGTTTGAAGATTTATAAATGTGAGTTACCTTTGTCCTTGATGGTTGATGTTGTCAAGTTCAAATCTTTGAAATTGTTGGAACTTGCATGTGTCCCGCTAAATGAGGAAATAATCAAGCGTTTGACCATGAGTTGCCCTCTTCTAGAGATATTAGTTGTTGATAATTGCTATGGTTTCAAAAGATTTTCTGTTTATGGACATCAAAATCTTCAGAAAGTTTGGATTTACTTTAAGGCTGAACTTGAGAGAATAGATATTGAAGCTCCAATTATGTATTATCTTTTCTTATCGGATATAAGAAATAGAGGGGCGCCATCTCTGAACGTGGCCTCATGCAAAAAACTAACAATACTAGCTTATGTCGGGTATCCCTCTCTGACATCAAATGATCTTACTAGCTTCTTATCCAACTTCCCCATCCTTGAAACTTTGGTTTTGGATCTTCCTGATAAATACAACAACAAGAATCTGAGGTTCTCAAGCCATTCCTTGGAGACGTTTGTGCTAAATTCAGAATTTGAGTTGGAAGAAATTGATATCAGTACCCCCAATTTGCTTTTATTTTCTTACCAAGGCCGTACTTCACATATTACCTTTCCTTCTGAAAGAAACTTATCCCTGTCAGGAGTACGCATGGAATGTGACCCCACTGGTGTTGTTAATGCTCTTTGGTTTCAGAAGCTGAGACGGTTTTTGGACAAGAGAATTCGATTCAAAACGTTGAAGCTGTGTATTAGCGCTCTTTGGGTAATGTATTTACTCATTCATTTATATGATGTGTCATTTATGTGTTTGTACTTACTCCCAACACACACTT
>BQNB010053099.1:0-40185 GCA_026074375.1 Tanacetum coccineum
AAAACCCATGGTTAATGATTAGGAAAGGGAAATAAATTGTTGTTAAATAAAAATTACGAAACAAATAGATTAAGTATAAGATACAAGTTGCTACACACTTTTTCCTGATCGTTACCATGAAAAAGACACAACTATTTAGACACGTCTTGATCATAGATCAAAAACAACAACCTGAGTTGGCGTTCTCGTAACGGTCAACTTCCCAATCATCCCATACTTTTACAAGACGAGTGGCGATATCTACCACTTTATACAAAACTTTACATCGTTGACTTATAAGATGTATCAACGACTAATCGATCATTCATATAATTCCTTCGGTCTAAGCTTTTGCGAAATGATTATCTTCAAACTTTCCTCCTCTTTTTTGTTGCGATTTTTATAATTATTTTTTTCATATACTAACTACGATACTCGGTGTAATTTCACCATCTTCACGATCATAATAACTCTGGATAATTCCTTCGATAATTCTTCATTCTTCTGATGTACCAATAATTGTGTTGGTAGTAAAAATACATGAGTTTTGACTACTTTATACATTCCCATTTGCAATGTGCAAATTTCTTCCCGACCGTACCAAAGATAGAAAATTGACACAAGACTTAAGAAATACATACTTTACACTTTAAGCAACTAGCAACTGATAAATAGACTTAATCTAACTGGGTAGGCTAAGGTGTAACGAAACAAACAGTTGGTGTTATTCCTAAAGGATTGGCTCTATTGGTTTTTCTAGGTGTATCTTACTCTTAAGATGAGAGTAAACAAAGGGTTTATATGGGGATTTAACTAACCAGTGTAGTTAGTTAATAAAACAAAATATAAAGGCTTTTGGGTGTAATCTTAGAATTTTACCAATTTAAACAAGTTACTCTATCTAAATCCATTGTACTCATTGTTGTAGTCTCGAATAGATATACCAAGCCAATTTCTAAAGTCTACAACATCACCGACACACTCATATTTTGTAGAATTTGGGTAAAAATTTAGAAACGGATAAGGTTAAATCCTCACAATATCTAATAAGGGTTATTGTGTGCAGGTTATGTAACAAGTAATTTCACAAAAGTATGCTTGAAATTTTTTTAAATTTGGCATAAATTAAGCATATTAAGCATATTATTGTGAATAATGGAAAGTATAGCATCTCTATTATCCTCCCCCTATGAGATATACAACTCCCTCGTTGTATAAATATCAAATAAAATACAGGAATTATATAAGAATTAGAACAGGAAAACTCCCCTAAGAAATTTGCTCGGTATTGATCCTCCATGTACGTTTATGGAGTCAAGATTGTGTGTGCAAAGAGCGTTGGAATGCTAGCATGCAGCACAGTAATTCAAAAAGAAGTATACACTAATTAAGTTACATCTCATTCGCAAGCTCTCTCCATTAAATAAGAAAACAATACAATTCTATCTTGGTTGTATCTGCTTGGTTAGAAAATAAAATCCTAGAAAGCGAACCAGGAAATCGGTATGCCGTATAGTATAAGGCAGATACGCCGTATCTTAACCTGTGTTAAAAATCCTAAGTACGAGTCAGATTAAGTAATACGCTATATTCGTTTAACGAATACGCCATATAGAAAATCTGACAGAAAAGTTTTTAAATGCAAGAAATTAAAAGACTGGATAACGTCCAGACATCGATACGTCATATAGGGTGTTACGAATACGCCATATCGATGTCTGGGAAGACAGACTCGACAATAAAATGGAAAACAACTGTGTTGTCTCCCGGAAAGCACTTTTCTTTCAGTTAGTCTTTAAGTTAGACTTTTTCTTCTATCAGCTTCTTTACTCCATCTTATGCATGCTTATGTGCCCGCGTGTCAGCTATTCTTCCATTTTCGCATCTCGGATATATTCGGGTCCTAAGTTCAAGACCCCCTTGTAGAAACTTTTGAGCTTTTGGTACGGATGCGAGAATTCCTGTTCGTTGTTATGTACACTTACCATTAGTAATGGGGATCTTGTTGCATTGGGAATTGGATAGATGTTTAAACCTTGGATATGATCACGCCATTTGGTAAGTCACGTTATCATTACCATTGTGGATAGTGATTAACCCTTCAAACCTTCTTGCTTCCACATATGAAGCTTTAAAGAATGGTTCTACAAAAATGATATCTCCTATGTCTTGATCTCGGTAGCCATCCATATTCTCTATTAATGCAAAATGAGTTACAACAGAAAAGTTTCTGACAAATATAGGTACATTCATAAAAGCTCCCACTACGTTCTTTCCCTTATATTCAACTTTGTCCTTCATTATAAAATTGTAGAATTTTTTAGACATCACATTAACAGACAAAATTAGGAAAAAATAGCATTTACACGTTCAAAACCTATCATGCACGAAAATTTTAAGTTGTAGGCAAATCAACATGGATCTTCAGGTCAAAGTCACAAAAACTAGGGTATTCGATAAAACATTCATTTTCCTAGTCTTGATTATGTCAATCATGGGTTTATCAATTACTTCTCCTTCACCAATAGTTGGGCCTAAATATTCTACTTGATTTCTCCTAAGCTCTACTAGTGTGTTTAGATAGTTTAATTCAATGAAGTCCTCAAAACTAGGGTCTTGTGATCTATTTATCATTAAAGCTTCTCCCATAAGCCTAGCTTTTAAATCAAGTTTCATTCTTTCTCCTAAGCTTAGCACATAGACCCTTTTAATTAAGCGACTAGTGGGTTTAATACATTTAAAAGTAACATTTTCATTCCCCACCCTTAATGTAATTTCTCTTTTAAAGACATCAATTTTAACATGGGCAGTAGCCAAAAATGGTCTTTCGAAGATCAAGGGCACTTTGACGTCCTCCGGCATATCTAGAACTACGAAGTCTACAGGAAAAACAAACTTACTAATTCCTACTAGTACATTCTCTACTATACCCTTGGGATATTTTATTGTTCTATCAGCCAATTCAATGGTCAATTTAGTGGGTGCTAGGTCTCCTAAACCTAAGTTGGTAAAGCTCATTAGGGGCATAACGCTAACACTAGCTCCTAAGTCAGCTAAGGCCTTTCCAAAACAAAAATTATTAATATAGCAAGGTAAAGTAAAACTCTCTGGGTTTTTTTCCTTTTGAGGCAGAGGATCTTTATTCATTGATTATCCGACTTGATCTTCTATCCTTCATCCCTCATCAAATACTCCAAAAGTAGTAGAGTCTAACACATTCATCTCATCATAACAATAATTAGTTAACCGAATTGGAAAAGGAATAGTTGATTGATTTGGCTTGAAAGTCTGCATTCTATTCTGGTTGTCCAATACGGCATATCAGGCTCCTCCGATACGACGTATCGATGTCGTGTCAGTTTCAATAGTAGTCGAGATTGACTTGACATGATCTCTCAGGTTAGTTTCGGTTGAGCATGGTAGACTTCCAGATCCCCTTTCTTGCAGTAACTTGCTCATTTGCCTGATTTGAATTTCCAAATCTTTGATCGAGGCTCCTTGGTTTTGAATAGCGGCATTGGTCAAAGAACGGATCTCCTTAATCAAGATTGAATTTTCGTCATGTCTTTTTGCAGATTCAGCCATAAATTTGTTCATGGATTCTTCAATTGTTTGCCTTCATTCTTAATACGAAGGATTTTTGTTATCTCTTTAGTAGAATCCTAGAGCAGCTGCTCTAAATCTTTCTCTTGGAGGGAATGGAACACCATACTGCGTGTAGAAAGCTTCCTCAAATGCCTTTACCTTTTCTTTCAATGGACAATCTTTAGTGTAGTGAGGTCCTTTGCATGATTCACATCCCACCTGAGCAGCATAAACCTTTTCATTCACCTTTTCAATTTCCCTTCCAAGGTTGTTCAATTAAGCTTGAATAGTAGTTAACCCATCAGAAGTGTCAGTACTTCTTGTCCTAGTAGATGTTTCATTGTGCCATTTTTTAGAATGGCCAGCCATTTCTTGTATGGCTTTCTTTACATATGAGGCATTCATAGATGGTATGGCACCTTTGGAATCAAGAATTTGCCAAATAGGTACATCTAGTCCTTTGTAAAACAAGATCACTTCTAGTATGTCAGTTAAAATAATGTTAGGGGCATCTCAATAACAGATCCTTGAATCGTTCCCAAGCTTGATAAAGAGTCTCGTCAGGCTCTTGTTGAAAGTTATTAATTGCCTTCATCTTCTTAGCGGTTCGGGCAGGTGGACAGTATTTGCTTAAGAATTTCTTCTTAAGAGTTTCCCAAGTATCTATTGAACCCGCTAGTTTATTTCTTAGCCAATGACTTGCAGCTCCAGTAAGTGACATAAGGAAAACTCGAAGCATAATTTAATCTTGAGTAATTTCGGGTATGTGAAATATATCAATGATCTCAAGTACCTTTTCAATATGCTTGTTAGCATCTTCATTATCCGATCCACTAAAAGTGTTGTCTCGCAGTTCCTTGAGAAATTGACCCTTCAACTCGAAGCGGGCCTTATCATCAATCTTAGGCCTAACGATTCTCGATCCATAATCTTCTCGGGTCTTAGTCATGTATTCCTCCATAGTTAGTTCCCCCATTGTTTCAGTTTCTTCTTTTTCAAACTGATCTACGTAATCATAAAATAAGTTGGATTTCGATGAATCCAAATGGTCAAGACTGTGTGTCCTGATGAGCTTCCTTGATGATCAAAAATTATGTTCAGGCTTCTCATAAGGTGTGATGAGCTTCTTGCTAGAAATCCTGGTCATGCGCGTCCTGTAATAAGGGTAAAAATATCAGTAGGATATGCTCCGAAGAAACAATATACAAAAATCAAATCATGAAAACCAAATACGAAAAATTACGTCATGGCTACTGTATCAGATGACCAATACGCCGTATTCAATTGACTGAATACGCCGTATAGATCGGTTGAATACAAATACGCAGTATCTGTTATGATAACTTAATACGCCATATCTAATGATTTAGAATACGCAGTATAGGTTAATCGAACAGAATACTGATGAAACAGAAATAATGCAGAAAAAATAAATATGCAAAAATTTACAATGCAAACTAATCTAAGTTAAAATAAATTGAAAATACTAATAAAAACAAAAATTAAAGTTTCACTCCACGGCAGCGACGCCAAAAAACTTGATGTGTCATTGTGTGTATGTATATTTTATGTATCAATTTTTACTATTTATATTTTGCTGACTTTACCTAAAACAACACTAACAGGTAGTGTTGCTCCGTACCCGATCAATTGTAGCTTCGTTGGTAAGTAGGGTGTCGATCACTAAGAGCGAGAACTTAATTCTTACGTTTATCAGTATTTTAGTTATCTAAGTTATTCTATTCTATGTTAAACCTATGCTAAACCTAAGTTAATCCTAATTTTAACGGATAAAGGGGGTTTTCAGTCTGAGAGACTGGCATGGGTTTTGTTGGTGACTTAACGCTACTTAAGCTACTCTAATGCACATAAGAGATTAATCAGAGGAAAGAGAAACGGTTCAAGCCTATGGTACGGAAACTGTATTAACCATGATTAATCCGATAGAACGCAGGTTTGTTTATTAGTGCAATGATTGTCTTATTGTTGTCTGATATATCATTCCTAGATTTAGGCGGTACTTCTTCCTAAAACCTAGACATGCTAATTCTATCACAATTAGGCACATCCGCATAAAGTATTCGCGGTTGGTTATAATCTATCTTAGAAGTTCAATGTGTGTGATCTCACTAACGACTAGCTCACGGAGACTTTACTAAATTACTGCTTAACGGCCCTCTATATACTGGTAGTACACTAGCCCCAATCCATCCTTCAAGGAATCAGAACATTATTTGTTAATCCTAGGTCACCCCTTAGTCTAACTTGTTCACTAAACCTTAAAGGGCAGGACAACACATTAATTTGTGATCCTATTATTCCAGATATATAAATTGCAGATATGGAGAGCTATCCCGATATCTAGCTAACTCTTTATTTGTATTTCTAGACCCAGTTGAATAATGAGTCGCATACTTAAGCACATAAGCGAGTATAAATTGATAAACATAATTTAACACACAATCAATAAGAGGCAATCGATATAAACAAAACCAAACATTAAATTTTCATAAACATGGCTAATATCTAAAGGTATTAGCCGATAACCATTGTAATTACAGATACAAATGTCATAGATGAATGATTGAGGTAAACTAACCAAGTTAATGAATGAACAATCAAACACGTATTTAATGTATAAAGGGATTACATGGTGTTTCCTTTTTGATTAAGAGCTTTGCTTGACCTTCTATGTTCTTCTCAGCCTTTGAAAATCGTCCTCTATGATTAGGGTTTTGAAAATATGGTTAAGCACACCCTAAAGTCGTGTTTAGGGTTTTGTATTTATAGCTGCTGGAATTAGGTCGATAAACCGTATCCGTTGAGGTCGATACGACGTATCAGAGTTTCCTTGGAGTAGGGACCACATTTGTCATCTTCCATGTATTTCTTTGACGGATTATCTTCTTGACTACAGGTATGATGCATTCTGAATACGACGTATAGATGATTGTGTCATCGTGGTTTCTTGTGAAGTTTAGGCACAGATACGCCGTATCTTCTTGATGGATATGACGTATTGAATTTCAGATCAGTAGGTTTCTTGATTTCTTTATTTAAGCTTCAAAATATGCCCCTTTTAGCTAATCTTCACCAATTGCTCCATAATTACTGTAAATAACTAATATAACAGATTAAGTACCAATTCATGCAATGATTATATAAAATGGGTAATTTTCATAGAATAAATGATGCTATAAAAGTGACGTTATTTGATGTCATCAGTTATGAAAACGAGTATGTAAACAAGTTTGTAAATACGCATGTATTCTCCCCCAAAAGAGGTAAAAAGAAGTAAAATAGGGGCCATGAAACTCACCTCAAGTAAAAGTATCGGATGTAGTGACAATCAACAAAGTATGACGTCACAATAGCCGGAATGCAACATAATTAATTATAGGTCCGATAAGTATAATGTAATCGAAATAGATTAAAACAATGTATTTTATATTGTTATATTCCCCCCCCCCCCCCCCCCCCCCCCCCCCCCCCCCCCCCCCTTGACATATTATGTTTGAGTTATTTACTTTATTAGATCAAAATAATGTTCACGTCAAGTTTACCGTTTAATTCATATGTATATACCTTCGCATTGTTTTGTAATTGCCAAAACTTAATTATAATCTATTACACTCGTTTTACTATTATTATTATTCTTACAACGACCATGTATATGTAGTCCAATTGATTTATAAAATAATATTTATAAAGTTTAGAACGCGTATAAATATTATATAAGTGATACTATAATATTTTCTAAGGTTTTTATAGTCCAAACGGACCCGAAAACCTATTTTACTAATTCTACGCAACATTTTCAGTGAATAGTGCACAGAAAATTTCATGTCGATGTCCAAAAAATAGTCCAACTTTGCGTACGTTTTACTCACCCGTTATACACTTTTAGACCTCAAAACTCGTACGCTTGCAGCGAAAAACCATTCTAAGCAAGTTTTTAGCTTTATACTTAAGCCGATTTGGACCCAAAAGCCCTCAAAAACACGAATTATAAAACTTCCAGATTTATGCCAAAAATAGTTTTGCCGGTATTGTTTCAAATCTAGTTTTGGCCATAACTTATTTGTTTTAAGTCTATTTTTAGCGTTCTTTATATGCACAAAATTGTGTTAAGATGTACCAATACATTTATAAGGTTTTGGCTCGACAAAAATCTGCAACGTACGACTATATAAATACAAACCCTATGTATTTCGGTTCATTGTATGTCGTTAATAAATCTACTATTTATTTTTAGTATTGTACGCGTTTGCTTTTAAATTGAAATCGTTAAGTTAAATCGCGTAAGCTAAAAATTATCGTTCAATGTAAACGGGCATTAAATAATTAAATGTTAACATCAAGCAAGTGTTAGATAATTATTTAGAGGATAATTATTAACTTTGAACATTTTATTTTTATTAGTTACGTAAAGTGTTTACGTTTCGCGATAACGTTTGGGCATACCCGGAACCACCAAAACTTTTCTACGCTTCAACAAATACCCATTATTATACTCAATACCTAAAGTTTTATAAAAATTCACTCATGTTAACATTGTTAGTCATTTTGTACATAAAATAAATGAAATAGAACATACACTTTACTAGTTGTATCTTTATGCATTTAATCTACAACTTATACTTCAAGACAATGCAAGATATTTTGTAAATAATCAAAAATCACCAACTAGCACCCTCCTCCCCATATATTTTGGATGGAAACAATGTCCCAATGGTACAATGAGCACACACAATACCAACTTGAGCTTGTACAACTTATATCTCATTAAACCTAAGCATGACTAACTAGTTTTGACCAAGACTTTCCCTAGAAATCCTCTTTGTGTCTTGGACTTTCCTATGGCCACTTTTTACTAGTCTTGTGATATATAAGGCATACACTAAGAAAGAACACACACACCTTTCATTTTCTTAGTGAAAAACAACATATCTCTCCCTTTTCCCTCCTCATAACCCACGGCCAAACATCAACCACCATAAATAATCCATACAAAACTTATTTACAATACATACAAGTATTCCTAAAACATATCCAAGATATACCAAGAAGGTTTAAAGGATTGGTTAGGCATTTACAAGTGTTAAAGAAAGAATGTTCAAGATTAGGGTTTACTTGAAATTAGGGTTTCTTAGGTATTAGAAGCTTGGGTTAAATAGCTAAACAAGGGTTTAGATCATATTGTTCAACATCCTACATCATATTAAGGTTATCTAAAAACCTTAATCTCTTTACATTTGTGATTTTATGCATATATAATGTTTGTATAGTTAATCACCATCTAAGGAACTTATTTACTTGTAAAATGGATTTTTACACTTGTTTATGATTTGGTATGCTTTTACATATGTTATATGGAGGTTAATATCATGTTATAATGGAAGTATAAGTAATGTACAAGTATGGTTTATGTATAAAAAGTATATATAAACAAGTTACCTAAAAGGTGTATTTATGAAACTTCATTAACAAATAGGTGTGTAGACTTATGGATCTTGTGATTCTTGGATAATATTTAGATAAATGATGGAATAAGGACCCTAAGTATGTAATACATGTGATATTAAGTGTTGTAATGGACTTGTAGCAAGTGTGCTAAACTAAAAAGTTACAAAATAAAGTTTTAATCATATTTATACAAAATGACCAAAACCTTCTGTTGGAAATACGATAATAACATATACATTTTATATTTTTATAAAATATTACATGTCATGACGATCGTAGGCATGTAGAGAATTCGAAAAACTGATTTATAATGAAGGAGATACGCTAATTACAAGTTATACGATAATAAACGCCTTTATAAAAGAAATTTTATAAAAACTATTTGATATATAAATGGTTGGTTATCTTTCATAAAAAGTACATATTTTTAGGATTCCAAAACAATAAGAATCATAATTTTAGGACCAATAACGAAGGAGTTATTAATTTCGCAAGTTTACGATAATAAATACTTTTGTAAAAATAATTTTATAAAGTTACTGTTCACATCAGATATATTTATTTTGAAAACATCATTAATTAGATAGAACTATTAATTACTAAGAGTTGCTCAAAAGAATCACTAAAAACGGGGTTAAAATGAATAAAATACGACATTTACGAGTTTACGATGACTAATTTTATAAAAGTTATTTGATTATAATATATTTAAACAGTAACAAATTTGTTCACCAAGGACTTTAAAATATGAAAATGTAAAATTTTGATAACTCGTCTTAATACGAAAGCGTGGACTTAGATGTAAGAACCGACTAAAGATAAAAGTTACTGTCGTTTTTCACTAAAGAGACATTTATAAACGTTTTTTACTTTATAAATGAGATTTCACAAATACAATTAGATGGTGATGTAGCTATATAGAATTATATATGGTGTTAGTTAATCAAAATGCTTAGTACTTATACGACCTATATTGGATTAGATTGCATTCGGTCATTATCATGACGCATTTTCTGTGATATACTTGTTATCATACACACAAGGTGAGTTCATAGCCCCACGTTTTACATTTTAATGATTTACATGTTTTGGGGTGAGAAACATATGCATGTTTTACAAATAGACGCAAGTGGATATTTTACATTATGATTACGTGTTTTCCTAAGTAGCGATAACCCTCTGAGCCCATTATCATGAATTGTTAATTACTTATTGTGAGCGCGAATTTATAAATAGATCTATTTGGGATTGACATCCCCATTCGGGTGAGTCATGCTCACTATGCCAGTTTTTTGTACAACGAACATATACCATGTCGGACATAGGATGTTGCGGGTTAGAACATCATCACAGGCAATGTTGGCAATTTATATTGCAATTCATACATGTCGAGCTTCAGTGTCATGAGCTTAGGGAAACGTAATCATATTTTATGATGTTTACATATGTTGCATTATCATGGGGAAATCTTGCGGTCCTACATTATACATTTTATAAACCTATGAATTCACCAACATTTTTGTTGGCGTTTTAAGCAATGTTTTCTCAAGAGATCAATGAGGTGTAAGCCAGGGATACATTGGTGGTCGTTATTTTAGAAGTCATATATATAAAAGATTTGGTTGCATTACATTTTGGGAATACATCTGTTATGGACTAAAATCTTTGTATTTTGAACAATGAACAAGTGAAGCTTCGGGCTTTTGTAACAAATACTTTGCTAAATCCAATGTATCGGTTTTAAATGACTTTTTGGTCGTTCTTATATATATCTTATGTTATTGATCTATGAAGTACCACCCCCAACCCATATTTCGCTGCGACCCAATTTGGGGGTGTTACAGATTGGTATCAAGAGCCAAGGTTATAGAGAACCAGGTCAAATGTTTTTGCTGGACTATAACTGTTTTCAAACATTGCATTCATACAAAGGGGTTTTCACAGGCTATTACATACAACTAGTTGTTGCATTAGATTGTTAGGACTAGATGATTCATGATTTGTATACACATGTTATGATATAAATGTATATTACTATAAGCGTCTTATATTAAATACTTATATAAGCTACTTTTGATTTTCAGATATTGTCATGTCAAATTCAGAGGATTCCACAGTCACCTACACAGTAGTATCCAGTCCATTTGGAGGTTTGTCAGACATCAGATCTCTGGGAGTCGATGGACCACCCGTGATGCTAGAGGATCCATATGCATATATGGTAGCCGCTTTTCAGGCCCCACCATCTCCTGATTATGTGCCTTACCCTAAAGAGCCAGAGCAAGCACCACTTTCACCAGAGTTTGTTCCCGAGCCTGTATATCTGGAGTTTATGCCACCGGAGGATGAGGTATTTCCCACTGAGGAGCAGCCACTACCAGCTAATGTCTCACCTACTGCTGACTCACTAGGATACATTACAGACTCTAATCCAGAGGAGGATGAGGAGGATCCTGAGGAGGACCCTATTGATTATCCTACCGACGGAAGAGATGATGACGATGATGATGATGAGTTATCCGATTATGACGAGGATGATGATGTTGATGTTGAGGAAGACAAGGATGAGGAGGAAGAGGAGGAGCACCCAGCTTCGGCCGACTCTGTCCCACCACCTGTACATCGTGTTACTGCTAGGATGTCTATCCGAGATGAGCCACCTACACCATTTTGGTCCTGCAGTGTAGAGATTGCCCGACTTATGCACCATACTATCACCTTCCATCATCAACCACTTCCCCACTCTATGGTCATCACAAACTACCTCAGATCCCTCACCACCAACTACAGCATCATCACCAGTACTTGTATCACCTCCACCACTACCTGCTAGTCCTACTTATCTATTAGGATTCAGAGCTGCTATGATCTGGCAGAGGGTCGAGTCACCATCCACTTCTCATTCATTACCACTACCACTACCTATCATACTCTCACATATCATGGCATATGTGGCTATGATAAGAGCTGCTGAACCATCTACCTACATCTTAGCACCTCGATCAGAGACACCACCATCAGATACACCACTATCAGGGACACCACCACTCCTACCTATACCTTTACCTACTCCATCACCACATATGCTTTTTTCCTCTACTGTCTATAGAGTAGGTGTTGCCGAGGTTACATTGCCGCCTTGGAAGAGGTTATGTATTGCTCTAGGTATGAGATATAAGGTCGGTAAGAGTTCATCTGCACCCACTGCTAGACCTACTAGAGGTTTTAGGTCAGATTATTATTTTGTTGCCACTTTCGATGATGAGATCAGACGTGACCCTGAGAGATATATTGGTTATGGGATTACAAACACTTGGGATGACATGGTTGAGGACTTGCAGGGGACACCATCTGCGCCCCCCCCCCCCCCCCCCCCCCCCCCCACCCCCCATTGATGTAGCAGGACTGAGTTAGCGGATGACAGATTTTTTCACCACTGTTAGACATGACACAGATGAGATATATGTGAGAGTGGATGATGCACAAGATGACAGGTCATTGATGAGCGTTCGGCTCAACATGCTGTTTAGAGATAGACGTGCTCATGCTCGTACTGCCTTACTCATGGAGAGAGAGGCTAGACTTTCCTGTGAGGCCTGAGGATGGTCGATGGATGCTAGTGACACCGCCCGTTCTGAGGTGAGAGCATTGAGGTATACTGTATTGGCACATTAGATGGAGATTGCAGCCTTGTGAGCAGTAGACTGCGCTCGACGAGCACAACTTGTGGAGATACTAAGACTGATGAGTATACTGCAAACACAGGTGACTGCACTGCAGGGACAGTATGGACCAGCTAGTGGTCTAGCACAGCCCGAGATACCGGAGGAGGCTGGTAGTAGCTCTTAGATTGGTTATGTTGTAGCTATGTTGTATTAACCTACAAAGTATTACGGGGTAACTCCTGGTTAGTATGGATTTAGGTTGTTTATATTTCCTTTTGTAACCTAATGGTAGAAATCATTTTGTATCTGAACCGATCATGTATGTTTTTTCAGATTATGTATGGAATGGATGGATTATGTCATGTCTATAATCGAATTTATTATGAATGAATGTCGATTTAGCTACACCATTGATAATTTCAATTCAATTGTATATTTCACTGTGTGATGTGATCTCACTTTACTTATTGTGCATATGTCATGTCATGGTTATGATTTTATGAAATCTAACTAGTATTATATTTTCTTGTGATTTGAAGAAAATGGCACCAAAAAGAGCCACAAGGTCAACACCAGCGACAACAACCTCCACCACATCTGTCACCAATGCACAACTTAAGGCATTGATAGATCAAGGTGTTGTGAGTGCATAGCAGCACGTGATGCTTGACAGAGCTTGAATGCAATGAACAGCAATAATTCCGGCACGTGTGTAAGGAGGCAAGCTCTTCCTGCTCATGAGTGCACTTACCTAGAATTCCTTCCCATCCTTTATCCAGTGTTTGACACTTTGCTTCCATTTTTATCCGAAAATGAGGACAAAGTTTTCAATCCTGGAATTCTCATTTCAAATGAGGAGAAATCTCCTCATCTTCTATCTCATCGGGACTTTAAAGTTTTTTAGCTTATTAATGATTCTGAAAGCCCGATGATGATTTATGGAGGGGACATTCCTATCTTGGATGTTCCTTATCTCCATTTCTATCCTCCTTGACCAAATCAAGTATAGGGGATCGAGTCAGGCTCAAGATTCGGTTAACAAAAACAAGCGCTCCGTGGGTGGCAATCCATGCTTATCCCTAGTAGTAGTATATTAGTATAATAATTATGAATAAGTGTGATATGAGGAGGCTTGCCTCTTCCTTTCTCGTGTTTCGTATTTTGTGTTTTATGTCCAGGATTGCCCGAATTATGAAGACTCTCGTGCTCATGGTTTTGTCCATCGTTCACTCGATCTTATATCCTTCGCATGCTTTTATATGGGAATCCGATATCCTAGATCTTATTGATTAACGTTTATCTATTAGCATAATTAATAAACGGCTTTAGATTTGCGTAGAGACCCCTTAATATTTAAATTATTCCTTAAAATTAGTATGAGGGTTACAGTCTCACATTGAGGACAATGTGTAGTTCTAGTATGGGGGGATCTTTCGATTTGATCTTACTTGCATTTGCCTCGTCTTCACGTAACCCCGTTTTTCAACTAAAAATATGTGATTTTATGCCAAAATTAAAAAAATTCAAAAATAGAATAAGTGTTTAGACACGTAGTTTTGTCTTTTTAAGGAATAAATTTTGACTTGCTCTAGCTTGCCCCTTAACTTATATAAATTTAAGCTTTTGCTAGTCTTTTATACAAGAAGCTTTAAAACGCGAATTCTAGCTTGAAAAAGCCAAGAGTTTGCAAGTTTCCATGATAGACTTTAAATATGCAAAGCTTGTTTTATTAGACTAAGCATTCGCGGATCTTTTTAGTAAAGATTTTAAATTTGCGAAGAACGAAAAATGATAGAGTTGAATATAAGTTAGATGCTAAGCGTGGAGTAGTTGGAACTCTTTAGAGCTCATAGAGGTTAATTGTGGCTTTTTGCTCCCATCAGCTTAATAAACATTATATAATTGTTGAATAAATAAAGTTACTTTGGTTTTTACGATTCTTAGTTTAAATCACTTCGTAGAGATTCCTTCTGGTGAAAGTAAGGTACACATCGAGGTTTTGTCAGTGTTGTGGGGAAATAGGCTACCGATTCCTGACGGCTCGCTACCGTTGTCTAGGTAGTTAAAAGACCACATGACTTGAAATTTGGCTATAATAATAATAATGTAATAAACCGAAGCCGAAATAAGACTTCTGGATCATGGTCGGCTCGCATACCGATGTGATAGTCGTTTAAAGGGTGGAGGTAATAATAATAATAATAAAAACTGTGGGCTGATAAAAGTTTACTGTCTCTGGTCGGTTCGCTGCCGATGTGGCAGTCTTCTAAATAAGGCACATAGTAATAATAATCCAAGACTGATAAAAGTTTGCTGCATCTGGTCGGTTCGCTGCCGATGTTGTAGCCTTTGTTGATCCCTTCTTGACAGATCTTACTTAGCTTGTTAAAGCTTAGTTATATTGGATAAATCCATGACAACTATAGTAGAAACTAAGATTGAGAATATCACAAACTATGCGGAATCTAGTTTGCAATACTAAAAAGAACAATGAAACAGTAAAAACAATATCTTTACTAAACTTTCAATATATTGAACACTATTTTGAATTACAAAATAGTTATGAATACTTGATTGCTATGCAAACTATGAATATTAATATGAAAACTGATATCTAGATCTATGCCTTAGGGTTCCTTTTACACACCAAGGAAAACCCTAATGGGCTTACAAAATGCGTCAAGTGATCATGCATATCTATTCCTAATATAACTCATGCATATCACTTTAGCAGTACTAACTATATAACTAACAGACTAATAAACTGGCAGTACTAACAAATTATACTGGCAGTACTAAATAAGCTTTCCAGTACTAAGTCTTCTCTTGACAGCACTAAGTTAAACCAGAAGTACAAAGTTATAGAAGCCCTTAATTCCTAACAATCCTCCCTTAAACTTGTGATTGTCATTCAAATCTACAAGTTTCTCTGAATTAAACCATCTGTGCTGAGAGGATGCTTCCAAACACTTTACTGTCTTGGTCTGTTTGCTAGTAAATTTTTTTCCTTAAAAGCTCATCTGCCATCACTGAATATTCATCCACTTGCAGCTTGTTACTCAACATCAAAGTCATAAGTGTTATTGTCAATGGATAATCTTTCTCAACCAGCATGAAAATATCATGTCCTCTCTCTGTAGACACATGATGAACAACACATGTATCATATAACCTTTATTTCAATGGATCATTGATTTTACTTTTGAAGCTCTCCATGAATAATCTTCATCAATTGGTTCAAACAACCTCTTCAACTCTACCAAAAGTTCTCTTTCTTTATCTTCAGTTGGTTCTGTTGAGTTGAATCTTTCATGAACACTCCATAGTTTGACTAGATCATCCTTTTCAAAATTCTTTAGCATATCTTCAAAGATCTGATATACCTCTGTGTGACTACCTACTCTGATGATCTTCCAATACATTATTGAGTCTTCAGTGTAAACTTCCCAGTCAATGATTGGGTATTTGGTTTGTAGGGCTTCAACATTCATCCCTTCTTCTGGAACTATGATCATTAGTTGTTGTGTTGTTTTTGGACAGTTAATCTTGTGATTCTTTACTGGTTATGAGGCCTTATCTATCCTTTTGTCTTTTTGAACTTTCTATGATTAAGTTCTTGTTAGGCATCATCTTTGAGCTTCTAGCTACAACTTTAGGAACTGTATCATCACTCTCCATTGGAGTAAAAGTATTTACCCTCTTCATTGTGGTCTCAAATAACTCTTTGATCTCATCAAAGGAAAGTTTCTTCAATTTTTGTAAAGTGTGACTTCCCATATGCTTGATATAATTACACATGTAAGTCCTTTGTTGAGCTTGAGTCATGGGCTTGTTCCTTCTTTGTTCAGCTCTTTGTTTTGCAAATTTTCTCTTTCTTTCATTTATAAGCTCTACAAGTAATCTTGCCTTGTCAGCTTCAGAGTATCTTTCTCTTTCTTGTGCTTGTAAACCTGTGTACTAATCTTATCAGCTTATATTTGAGTTGTAGGTTATCCCATTCTTAGCATGAATTGCTGCTTTTTATGAACTCTGGCTATCATTTTCCTTTCTTCTTCATCAAGTTGTTCTTGCAATATCAGAGATTCTTCCAACCCAAGTCTTTCTTTCTCTAGTTGCAAATTTGTCTTCTTCTGAACAGGTTCAGCTTCTTTCATAATAGCTTTGCCTTTATCTTTTCTTTTTGATGCACTTCTTCTGATATACACTAAACTTTCAGTATCAGTTTTAACTTCAGGGCTTGGTAGTAATCAAATTCGCACCCAGCAGTACTAATGGTACATTGCACGTCTCATATCAGGGTCAAGCGTATAAGTCTCTTCAAAAGCAATAAACTCAAAATTAGGTTCCTCAAAATCATGCTCATGCCTCCCCTGAGTCTGTGCACTCATTTGTACTAGAGTAATTCCATCATCTTTATCAATCTGAGCAATCTTCCTCCCCTGTTTGGAAGGATCCTCTTGATTATCTTCATCATCAGAAATCACAAGTCTGACCCTTCTTCTAGCTTTGCTTGACTTTATTTGTGCCTCTAACTTCTTCACTTCATGATGAGCGTAGGTGTAAGCAACTCCCATATGTCAGTTTGGGTCTGCCTTTAGTCGATCCAAAGTCTCCACTTTCTTGGATAAGGTGGTACAAAAGAACCGTCACATTCATTATGTGTCATATGCCCTCATCAGTTTAAGTGAGTGAATTCTTGGGAGAGGTTGAATTCATGGGGCTGGCTAGCAGCCTCTTCTACAACATAGGTGGGTTTGTATAGATGGGTTGTGAAGTTGGTGGTTGTGAGCGTGCGATGAAGTAGCTGATGTGGGTGTGTGTTGGGACTCAACTGGGATTTGTTGATCTTCAACCTGTAAAATCTAACACTGAACAAGCATTGTTTGAAATAATAGAGTGTCCACCCTAGTATATCCCTTGGAAGCTCTTTTCATATTGCTAAACAGTTTTGTGTAAGGGTAGGAGTAAAATAACATCTTTTATAAGGTAGAAGTAATCTCTTATGCTTGTTCAAAAAGATTTGTATAAATCTTGGATACATCAAAATTTTTGTCTTACTATCCAAGTTTTTCACCATGGCTTTAAAAATCATTTTGGAAATATTAAAGGTTTGTTTGTGGACATGCAAATGATGCAAGTTGTATATTGTACTAAATTGTCCCACGACAGGTTTTCTTTAGACGTAAGCAGTGAAGGATGGTATAATCAAAATTTCCACTGATGGGAAAAGTATTTTTTTGAAAGTTGAGTTGTCCGAATTGGACCACTTTACTATTAGAGCAAAAGCTTGCTCAAAAATTTCTGAAGTAGGCAAAACTTCTAATACCTTCAGTATATTTTAAACTTGAGATGTCTTTAATAGATGCCTCGAAACAACCTTGCTTTTCCCATCCATTGTGCAGTGAGTTTCATATCTCCATTCTAAAGTGTTGCTTGCTCAGAAGTAGTTTGCCAAAATGTTCTCATGAGAGAGGGACATAGGATAGTTGTACTTTCAGTGTGGGCATACCTAATGTGGACTTGGCAGTGAGAAAATCCATATTTCTGTGAATCCTTCACTTCCTTCTGACTTCTGTAAGTAGGCAACCATGTTGTGCTTGTCGTAGAAATCTAAATTCGCCATTTAATGAAGAGAAGTTAGATTAGGGTTCTGGGATATGTTTATATATGGGTATTGTGAGCTTGCAAAGTTTAATTGAGTTGGGTATATGAGAGCGCTTAGGGTTTTGATTTGATACGACCTAAATGAAACTTTGTTCTTTTCTTGAAGAAATCTTTATGATTTTATAGAAAGATCATGAATTCTCCAAATTAGTCAAACCTATAGACGAAGTAGTTCAGTAGTTGGCGGAAATTTGGCAACGGCTATATTTAATTAAAGAAATTTCTGTTATGCCTCAAACAGTACTAACGGTCACCCACAGTATATTTGAAGCCTAAACAGTACTAACTTTAATCCCAGCGTATTAACTTACCCAACAGTATTAAGATATTGCCTGGCAAGTACTAATCTTAATTACTTTTTGGGCAGTATTAAGTTTATGACCTAGCAGTATCACTCCAATTCTGTTCCAACAAGGATTGCATCTAAATTTTTGATTCTCACAATCTCATCTTTCTGTTTTTCAGTCAATAATCTCTCATTTCCTTTTTCTCACCAATTCACTCCATTTGTTTTTATCACACAATTCTCTCTTTTCTTTTTCTCACTAATTTAGACAGTTTTGTACAATGTTCCATCAATTCCATTAGTTTTCTTACTGTTCTACTCCCCCTTCAAGTGTGTTAATCCTTAAGGTGAGGTGGATCATTAGACTGTTTAGATGTAGTCTCAAACCTAGTTTGAGCATCTATCACCCCAATATGGTACTTGGCACCCTGGACCTCTACATGAATAGTTCCCTAAGGGAACTTGGCCTCAATTCAAGTGTTGCAATAAATTGGGTCCTATTGACTGTTACTCACTGTCTTGCCTCTGCTTTCTAAACGAGAATGCAGTGGTGGCAGCCCTTTTCATTCCTGTCAGCCCAACTCTTTATGCGCGCCTCATCACCAACCTTTTCAAAGGGACTACTAGACTGAGGTATCTTTGTGTCTCGACCTCTTTTGATTTGCCTAGGTGTTTGACTCATCACATACTTTTGTTTGATGTTACATGTCCTTCCATCCATTCTTGACTGCATATTGACATCATTAGCCTCCCCTCAATTCAATACCAGTTATCAATATGCTTAGCCTGCAAATGTTAGTCCAAAACCAGGAATACATAATCCAAAGTATTTTCTTGTTTAATAATATTAATTTTGACTAACAGTTTTGACGAGCAGTTCTTAGTATAATAGATAGTCTTATTATTTACTTTGCAGAATTAACTTGTTGCCTTGGCTAGTTTCTAAAATACCCTAGCAACATTAACCTACAACTACTGAGTTTTATTCCTAAATTCATTGTCATATTTAATCATAGTCCTAAACAAAACACAACTTAGAGATTAAGTAATCTAATGCTAGAAATTAGAAAGTTAAACCTGCTAAAATCAAATGCCTTTGTGAGAAGATCTGCAACATTGTGATCTGAATGTACCTTAATTACTTGAATGAGCCTCTTCTCATAAGAATCTCTGATGAAATAGTGCCTTATTTCAATGTGCTTGGTTTTAGCATGAAACTTTGGATTCTTCACAATACAAATGGTGCTTTCATTATCAATGTAAATCTTGGTGTTCATGAAATTAAATCCATAATCAAGCATTTGATTTTGGATCTACAACACCTGTCCACAGCAATTTGCAGCAGCAACATACTTTGCTTTAGTAGTGGAGTTGGCAACAATAGTTTGTTTTTTTACAATGCCATGAAATCAACCTTTTTCTAAGAAATTGACAACGTCCTGTTGTGGATTTCCTGTCAAGGCTAGCACCAGCATAATCACCGTTAGAAAAGGCTTCCAAGTCAAATGGTGAATCTCTAGGATACTAAAGACCCAATTTAGGCTGACCTTTCAAGTATCTAAAGATCCTCTTCACTGCATAAAGATGTGATACTTTAGGAGTAATTTGGAACCATGCACAAGCACAAACAGCAAATGTTATGTCAGGCCTAGAAGCTGTTAAGTACATCAATGATCTAATCATTGATTTGTATAAGTGAACATCCACATTGTCAGCTTCTTCATCCTTGACCAATGCCTTGTTAGGCTCCATAGGAGTGCTTGCTGTCTTCACAGTGACAAAATCAAACTTTTGTCAGAATATCAGCCACATACTTGTCTTGGCTCATGAAGATTCCATCATTCTTCTGTTGTACCTGCAATCCTAAGAAGAAGGTGAGCTCCCCATAGAACTCATCTGGAATCTCTTGTGCATTATCTGCTCAAACTCAAGACATAAAGTCTTATTTGTAGACCCAAAGATGATGTCATCAACATATACTTGTACTAACAGGATATCACCTTTGTCCTTCTGATGAATAGAGTATTATATATAGTAATCCTCTTCTAAATCTATTTTCCTAATAATAGGTAGGACAAGGGTTTATACCAGGCTCTAGGAACTTGCATGAAGACATATAAAGCTTTTTCTACCTTATAAAAATTTATTAGGGTACTATGGGATCTTCAAAACCATGAGGTTGGCAAGCATGACACCTTCCTGTATTTAAGGAGTTACCATATAAAAGTTGGCACTCTGTCACATCACAATGTGGTACATAATAATCCTCTGTATAAGGGTATGTGCATAGGCTAATATAAACGGATTGCCTTCTTTCCTAGCAACAGCCGTGCATAAATTCATAATCAATGCCTTCTTCTTGGGTGTAACCTTGTGCAACCTAGTTTGCCTTGTTTTATAACTATAATTCCTTCTCTCTCTTTCTTGTTTCTATACCACCCATTGGTCTCCTCGAATAGACCTCTTACCTTTAGGACGATCCACAGCGTCAAACTTTTGGATAGTTTTTAAATTGCAGAGGAAGCTCCTACTTTCAGTGCTTTCTATCAATACTTGGATCCTGTCAAAGGCTTAAATCACTTCTTGGGTTCTATTTGTGAGAGAAAACTAGAAAAATAGGTAGTTTTATCATCTTGTGTTTGTTCGCCTCTCTGCTTTTTGTGGAACTGACCATAGCATGTTCTTCAGAAATCTTGGTCATCTCTTGTTTTGAAGTAAGCTAAATTTATGTCTCTAATGATCTGGTCTTAGGATGAATCTTGTAAAATTTTTGTCGTTGTAATAAGACTGACATTCATGGTAGTTTCCAAGTTGTTAAGGTCAGCCTTTGCACCCACTTCTCTATCATCATAGGCATCATCAAATATGCCAGTGTTTTCCAAAGATTACATACTTGAATCATTAGGAATAGTACTAGCAGTATTAATATTTGGACTACCAGTATTTTTAATATTTTTCACTGGCCAGTATTTAATACTGACCCTATCGTTTAGTACTTAACAGATGGCACTAGAGTACTACTCTATTTAGTGATGTTAGCATACCTTCTTTACTGTTGAACAAGCAAACACTATCTAATTCTGGCTCTAAATCTTGCCAAATGATGGTCTCTTATCTTTATTTGTGAAGCTCCTCCTTCCTTTTCTTGACCATTTCTTTAACTTACATCATCATCTCCTTTGTCTAGTACCTCATCAACATCCTTATCATCTGTGCTCTGAGTACTTGAAGAGAGTGGAGAATTAGAAAGAATGAGTCGTAGTAGTATGTATTCATGATCAGATGCTTTCTCTTGTCCAGCTTGCCTTGCATTAACATTTGTCTCTATACCTGCATCACCATTAGTTTGATTTCCTGCACTAACTAGCTCATAATTCATAGATTTTGTTAGTGAATCAATATCAAAGTGCCATTCTGGACCACTCCTTGCAACATTGAGTTTGTTTTCAAGAAAGTTTATGTGCAGGTTCTCCTCTACCTTCCTAGTTCTAGTGTTAAATACCATAAAAGCCTTGTTTTTTTATAGAGGTATCTCAACCAAGACACCCTTAGATCAGCCTTCCCATCAAATTTGCTAGGGGATCTAAGGTTTAAGAATATTCACAAGACACCCAAAAGGCTCATAAAGCTTTTATACTAGGTGGTTTACACAAGTAATAGTTCTAGGTGTCTTGTTCTGAGGCCTGGTCACTAGAAAACCATATTCTGACATAACAAGCATGTATCAACTGCTTCAGCCCAAATGTAGTAGTAATAATGAATCTGTAGCATAGTCCTAGCTGCATGATTAGTGTCCTTATTCTTTCTTTTTTTTAGCAACTCCATTTTGTTGTGGGTTCTGCAACCACTATAACTCCCTCTTAATCCACTTTCATCCCACAGAATGTTAATGTCATTATTTTTAAACTCAGTTCCATTGTCAACATTTGGTATGATTTTAACCTTTTGATTATTTGGTTTTCTATGCCAGTTATAAAAGTTTTAAGGATCCCACTAGTCTCATCCTTAGTGGCCAAAAAGAAAACCCAAGTAAACCTACTATAGTCATTAGTGACAATAAGGCAATATATCTTGTGATTGATACTCTTTACAAATTTTGGCCCAAATAAGTCCATATGCAACATTTGTAAGGGATGGCTGATAAAGCTCATAAACTTGGTCTTACAAGAGTCTTTGTGTTGCTTTCCCTTCTGACAAGCAACACAAGTATGGTCATTTTCAAAAAGCTTTGAAGGCAAACCTCTAATAAGGTTTCCCCTCACAAGTTTGTTCATAGTTTTAAAGTTTATATGACCAAGCCTCCTATGCCATAAATTAGACTCATCTATTGTAGCCTTTGCAAATAAACAAGTCAAACCTCTTGAAGGAACAACATTCTTTAGATCAAAACTGTACATGTTGTTCTGTCTAGGAACTTTAAGCAAGACTTGACTTTCATCAAGTAGCTTAAAGTCAGGAGATAGAACAAGACATCCAGTCTTAGTGAAAAGAACACTGTTTTTCTTCTCACACATTTGTGAGATAGAGAAAAGATTAAACTTAAGTTCCTTTACAAAGTATACATCTTCAAAGTCTAATTCCCCAGTCCTAATTTTACCTTTTCCAGTAATTTTACCTCCTTTAGGACTTCTAGCAAATGCAATAAATCCTCCATTAATGTCTTGATAATCTGTTAGGTAGGACTTGTTCCTAGTCATATGCTTAGAGCATCCACTATAAAAAATCCCTTGATCCTTTAAAGCATATTATGGATTACCCTGCACTCAAAATAAGAGAATTAGTTTCTCTTAGGGACCCAAGCCATCACTGACTTGAGTCTGCCTTGAGGATCAACATAGTCAAATCTTTTAGGCATGTATGATCTACTGTCTTTGGAGATATGGTCAATTACTTTTCCTGTTGGTCTCCAAATCCAGCATGCTGAGGACTTAACAACATTTTTCCCTTTTTCCCTTAGCAGTACTAACTACTACTTCTGGCCCAGCAATAGTTACATTATTAAGCTTAGCAGTATAAATTTTTTCATTAAAATTATTGGTTTTAACAGCTGATTTTTGGTTAAAAGACCTTCTCAATAGTGAATGTGCTTTAAAATAAGAATATTTTGTGGGTGATGCAGCATTCACTCTTGGTTTAGATGCAGCAGTATTAACATGCCTGGCAGTACTAATTAATGGTGCTGCTCTTGGAGAGCTTTGCTTAGCAGCATTAACTAGTACTAGTCCAGACTTTGTTGCAATTGTTGTTGGAACAAAATTCCTTTTAGGATGTGGGTGAATCAAATTGTTTTCAAGGAAGTACCGCTCACATCCCACCTCCGGTCAACCCCATTCCGATTCTGGAACCCGATGTTCCAAAGACTTTACCTAAGCCAAATATTTCATATCCTTCAATACGTAATGATCAAAAGTCCCGTGACAAAGCTTCGAATCAAATGGAGAAGATCTTTCAAATCTTTCAAGATTTGCGCTTCGACATTAGCTTCGCGGACGCTTTACTTTTGATGCCAAGATTTTCCCCTACGATTAAGAATTTGCTCATGAATAAGGAAAAGTTACTTGAATTAGCTAAGATACCATTGAACAAGAATTGTTCGGCGATGCTCCTCAAAAAGCTTCCCAAAAAGCTTGGAGATCCCGGCAAGTTTCTTATTCCATGTAATTTCTCGGGAATGGATGTATGCCACGCCTTGGCCGATCTTGGCGTGAGCATAAATCTTATGCCTCTTTCCATTTAGAAAAAGCTTTCCCTACCCGAACTTACCCCTACGCGGATGACTTTAGAATTAGCGGATCGATCCATTACTCGTCCTAAAAGACTCGCCGAGACGTTTTTGTCAAAGTGGGAAAGTTCCACTTTCCTACCGACTTTGTTGTTGTTGATTTTGAAGCCGATCCTCGAGTTCCTCTCAAACTTGGGAGATCCTTTTTGAGGACCGGTCGTGCCTTAATTGATGTTTATGGAGAAGAAATAACCCTTCGGGTTAATGACAAAGCCGTAACTTTTAATCTCGATCAAACTACGAGATACTCATCTACAAATGATGATAAGTCAATAAACCGAATTGACGTCATTGATGTTAGATTCTTTGATGATTCTTCAAATTTTTCTAGTTTAAGTTTCAATCATCTTTCTCTTTTAAAGCTCCTTCTAACTGATTTTTAAGATCTTTGATAGAAATATCTTTTACTTGGACATCATATTTTAAAATTTCAATATTTTCTTCATAAACAGCTTCATTCTTTTCATGAACAACTATCCTAGCTTCTAATGATTCTAATCCTATTTGATAACCTATTATTTCTAGATTAGATTTATTAAGAGCTTCACGCTGTTGATCATACTGCTTTTGAAGAGCTTCATATGATTTTAAACAATCTTTAGAGCAAGTATGTACCTCAGAGTCTAAACTTGATGAACCTTGAGATGTATAGGCCATTAGAGCAAAGTTTATGAGTCCTTCTTCAGCCTGAAAGCTCCAATCATAACCACCTATCCCATCTTGAACAACAAAGGCATTTGTAGTAGACGTGTCCACTAGTGTATTCCTTCTTGGAGCATCTCTATTTCTATTACCCTAATTCAGGTGCCCTGCATTCTCTAGCAAAATGACCTCTCCTATGGTAGTTGTAGCATTCAACATTTGTCTTGTCAAAGCCAACAGTCTCTTTGTCATTTAAATCCAGCTTTCTTCCTGTCTTCTTTATGAACCTCTTAACTCTCATGGTAAGCATTGCCACTTGCCATTTGAGATCCATTTCTTCAAGATCATCAGCGTCAATATGTTCCAAATCTTCATTGTCCAACTGTGGGGCATTGGATTGGTTGGAAAAGAAAGAAAACATGACATCATCAACATATGATGCAGTAGAAGCTTGATCCTTAGAACTAGCAGCAGAAACATTATGAGCAATATTAATTATTTCATTAGTGCTGCTAGAGTTATCAAAGGAAACAAAGGCCACATTCTAGGAATTTGAGCTTGGACTTGATTGGCCTTAGATCTTTGATTCACACACCTTCAGATTATTATACAAATCATCCATGCTCAATGTGTCTAGATCAGATTTGTTTCTCATGATTAAAGCAATGTTGTTCCAAGCTAAAGGTAAACTTCTCAACAACTTCAGATTTGCATCCTCCTGAGAGATAACTTCACTATGAATTTCAAGTTGACTAATAAACTTCTGAAACCTATCATAGGTTTTATCCAGTCCTTGTTGACTTGATACAGCAAAGTTTCATAAGTTCTGCTTGAGAATGGTCCTTCCTGGCATCTTCCTTAATTCTGTTTGATCCACCCCCCCCCCCCCCCCCCCCCCCCCTCCAACTATCTGATAGCTTCCCATAAGGACTTTGCATCCTTGCAGGCATGAAACTTTAGTAGATGCTCATCAGGAATGGCTAGCATAAGAGTGCCTTTTGCTTTTAGTTTATTTTTCCTTGCTAACTTTTGTTCAACAGTTTTAGGAGGAATAAGACCTTCAGCACCAGCACTAGCTGATGCAACTAGTGTTACCGAATCACCATTTACAATTACCTCCCAAAGGGAATGATATGTGAAAGTAAGGTATTTTTCCATCCTCGCGCTCCATAGATCATACTCTCCAGTTTTGAGTACAGAAAGTTTTAGTTCAGTACTCAAAAGTATCCAACAATTAACTCAACAACGAGCAATCGACTTCACGTCTCAACCGTGACCTATATATATATATCGGTATGTGATTACGAGAAATAAAAACCAATAATGCATAACTTGCATTTAATACTTACTACATATGTATAATTATATACCACGAATCCATAAGTGCGACGTAAATTATTTATTTCGACACTCCAATTTAATTCTTATTAAATCCGTAAACAAGTTACGCTATCTTGACCGTCTTTTACATAAAAGAATTTCTAAACTCGACGGGCCATAAAAACATCATTTTTGAAGACTCAACAAGGACCGTGCTATATATCAAAACGAACAACACTATCATAATTAAAAGTCCAAAATAGATTTCAAAAACTTTAAAACATCCAAACTCGGCTCGCCAATTTTCTGCTCAAAAATGCCTATTACAAAATGTTATCCAAATCACAACAATAGGCAACACAATAATATAGAAAATAGAATAAGCTAGAAAAGAGAGAATGAAAATGGAAGATTAGATTAGAGAGAGAAAGGTGGATGATTACACACACATACAAATGAAGCAAATGTAACCAACACCCTCTCCATGTGTGGAGAGGGTCCTATTTATACCCCTTACCTACATATTGGTGTATGGGCTTCTATCTTGGGCAGGCTTGGCTTGTCTTGGGCTTTAACCCCGAAACACGGACAATATTAGCTTAAAGTCCAAGCCCGTTCATCCCGAATAGCCTATTACTTAACAGAATAATACGAACTAAGACGCCGATAAAATTCTTGATTGACTTAATATAAAAATAAGGCTACAATCTACCCCCAACTGTTTCGTTGAGGTCTTCTTTGATCACCTCAAGTTTACGTCCTTGATGGATGTTTATTATTTGGTTTGACTTATCTCCCATGATGTTTGAAATATACTTTGGGCTTTGCCTTCTTTGGTCTTGTCTTTGTCTTTTCTTGCTTGTAATAGCTTTGTTCATTCATGCTTAAGACGACCGATAACATTTATTTGGTGTCATTTATGTGATCTTGATCTGGAGCCTTCCTCTTTTTACTTTGTGTTCTTGAGATCTTTCATCTTGCATCATCTCCTTGACTTGAATCATCTTGATTTGAATTTCTTGATCAACTTGTGCTCTTGACCGACATAATCATACTTATTGCATTCTTGTTTGACTTATATGAACATAAGGCTAGCAATCTCCCCAAAATACGATTCTTGATTTGACTTTGAAGATCTTTGAGGAAGTTTAGGATCAACACTCTTGATGCTAAATGATTGACTCTTAGAGCTCGAGTATGAGTATGTGGTAATGAATCTGACTTCTCTGGAATGGGGCTGCAACACCGACGTTTGTACCTGCATTTGAATGTTAGTAATAAATAGCAGACATTGACAAAATGTCTTTGTCATTCGTCGATTTTAGGTTGCGATAACCACCGGTTCCCCATTTTATAGTATAAATACCATACTTGTGATCAGGTAGATTCAAAGAATCTCCTTGACAGGGTTTCTAGCTTAAAGCGTAGGATCTTCTAACACAGATGTATTAGATTCACCATGCTTGCTTGTTCTCATTACCGAAACGTCTCAAAGCAGACAACATGGTAAGAGTGAATCAGATAGTTACTATCTTTCTGATTAAGTCGCCAGTTCATTTATTGGACCAAAATTGATATCCAGTTATCACAAGCTTGATTCATATAGAATCTTGCAAGTCACCTACCGCATAGCTGTTTGAGGTTGACTCTAGAAGGATTTCCATTCGTCACTATGAATATTAAAGAGTATCACTCTAATTTTTCTGGCAAGATCTCAAGGATAATGCGTAGGACTCTTTATTACCAAATTTTGTTTAAGGGTGAACAACAAGTGTTATACATGGATTGTGTCCTAATGAGATTTATAATTTGATCTCTCTGGCTCTAAACTCGATTTGTGCACATTGGTTTTAGTAATCGGAGGCTGGAGCTGAGTGCAACCTATTCAATATCAACAATCTCGGAGTGAGAGAGTCAATAGATAACGTGTGTATCTTCGTGACAAATAAGACAAGTTTCTTTTAAGAGAAACTCGAATAGCTGGGAAGGGTTGTGCATTGCATCACTAGGTCCATGGCGACTTTCTTTAATACCAACAATCATCTTTGTGATTTTGATAGATTATGTATTGACCCAGTTCCTGCCTAAGTTGAGTGGAGAGCTGCTTTGTTTTCACCCATTATCCATACTTGGCTTTTCATGTCTTCAACCTCTTTTTTGCATACCAAACGCAATCAACTAACACTGATGTGATTGTTCCATGTGTTAGCTCAACTTGTTGAGCATTTTTCCCTTATGCTCATTATCTCCAATCAACCAAAAGGACTTTCCTAAGTCCTATCCTATGGAAAAGTCCCCTTGGTAGAACCCTTCGGTCTGTCTGGTTTGATCATAGGACTTATACCTAACCTTATTAATTGGTTGTTGGGTATAGAGATCGAACCATAAAACCATTTTCTAACATTGTTTCATATGTATCAAAGGTTTTTATTTTAAAATACTCCCCCTACACATGTGTTCGAGATTTGAAATTGTTTTGCACGTGAAGGAAAGAGTTGCACTTAGAGTCTTTAAAGAACACATTCTTTTATATCACATTTTAATCACATTTTTTCCCTTATTTAAAATAATAAATCTTTTAGTATTTGAAATACCAATTGATTAAAATTTATGACATGAAAAATTCCATGGGGAGAAAAGTTATACTATGATATTGCATGAATTCATTTTTCTGATAGCTCCCCTTCAACACAGTATGTGGGATACCACTAATTTTTAAAACTTGACATTTGATGTGTCGTTGTGTGGTGTTTATTTATGAAAGTTCAAGTTTTAAATTTATATTTTGCCGACTTAACCAAAAACAACACTTTAACGGGCAGTGTACCCGGTCGGTGGTAGATTCATGGTAAGTAGGGTGTCGAACACTTCAAGCGAGGTTAAATCTTTCAATTTATTAATAATTTGGTTATCTAATCTAAGTTAATTCTAATCTAAGTCAAACCTATGCTAATCCTATGTTAGTTCTAATTCTAATTCTAACAGGCAAAAGGGGGGTTTTCAGCCTGAGAGACTGGCACGGGTTTGGTGGTGACTACAATCAATTCAAGACACTTTAACCCACGCAAGCAAATTAACATAAGATAAAAGAGCGGTCAAGCATTATGATAGAAAAATGTATTAGCCATCATTAATCCGATTAGAAGGTGGTTTGTTTATTCAGTGCAATGATTACTTATCTCGAGGCGGTATATCATTCTTAGACTTAGGCGGGACTTCATCCTAAGACCTAGACACATTAATTCTGTCACAATTAAAGCATCCACATAAAGCATCCTTATTTGCTGATTATAATCTATCTTAGGGATTAAAGCAATGGTGATCTTGTTAAACCCTAGCTCATAGAGACTTTACCCACTTACCGCTTAATGGAAATTTATACACTAGTAGTCCACTAACAAAATCTTTACCAATTAATTAAGAATGTACTCGTTGATCCCAAGGGTCACTTGCCGGTCCAACTAAGCTCACTAATCTAAAGGCAAAGGTAGGTCGTTATTTGTGATCCTATTGGTCTAGATGTATAAATCACTATATGGAGAGCTATCCCAGACTCTAGATTACTTGGTCCGTATCACTAGATCCAGTTGAATGATAGGTCGCATACAAAAGCACGTAAACAAGTATAAATTGATAAACATAAACAAGCATTCAACGATAAATCAAGAAATCGAGATAAACATTACCAAACATTCAGATCTTCATAATAACCGGCTACTACCCGAAGAGTAATTAGACTTCAAACCATCAAATAATACAAGAGTAATTGTTTTAGCCAAGGTAAACTAACCGAGTTAACGAATGATACCAAAAACTAAACGATTACAAAAGTATATGGAATTACACGTTGTCTTCTATGGATTGGAATGCGTTGCAAGACCTCTTCTGCTCTTTTTCTCTTTTGAAAATTGACTTTTATGGTTTAGGTATCGAGAATATGATTTAGCACACTTAAAACTCGTTTTTGAGTTTTTTATAGGGTCTGGAAGTCAGTTCAATAAAGTTTTTGAATGAAATTGTTTACAAAAGAAATCAATCAATTCAAACCATTCATATGTTAGCTCCCAAAGGCCCAACATTCAATGGTAGACCAACCTTTGCAACTCCAATGTACCTTAAAATGGCTCAATCTGAAAAACCATGTTTGTATGCGATCCCATATGACCAATCTGATCCTGCAAACAGACTCGTCCCCGATAGGGAAGAGACCCTGACTCTTAAAAAAGAGAGTCGATCAAAATTAAATAAAGACAAAGTGAGACCTTATGACTACACAAAACTAAATAGTCTTTATAAAATTTTCAAACCAGCGACACATGAATATCATGAACAGTTGGAACATGCAAATGAAGTAAAAAAGAAAATGTGAAGAAAATCTTTTATGAAATCTAAACCAAAAATTTTCAAAAACATCGGTTTCTTACCTGTTTCTAAATCAATAAGTAAAAGTAGACAAGCATATAATGTAATGACGAATAACATAAATCATTTTAGAGAACTTGTTGATCAAGCTTGGGAAAAGCATTCTCATGATCATTTTCTTGCACCAACCGCTCATGATATGGAAATCCTAATTAAGACATGTTTGATGCCTCTTGCCCTAAAGACACAGAATGATAGTTTCACATTTGTTCATGAACTTAAGCAAGAAATGCATGCTGATTTAAAGTACGTTGAATCCTTTAAAAATGAAATTGACAAACTTGAATCTGATAAAGCAAAATTTTCAAACATGTATGATATAGTTTTGCAAGAATGTGTGTCTAAAGATGTTATGTGTTCTTATCTGCATTTGTTATCTGATTTAGATGCTCACATTGAATTGCAATGCTTATATCTTCATAAAGTGAAAGAATGTGAATGTCTTGTGACAAGACTCTTGATCAACCCTTTAGAAACTATATATATATATATATATATATATATATATATATACAAAATACTTATAAATATATAAATATAAATAAGAGGGTAAGAATCAAAAATCTCTCAATGTAGTAATCCGGGAGTATGATTCCCGGGTCGTTATCCCCAACGAGGAATGCAATTGAAAGTCGAGAGGCGTTTTGAGAATCGATGCTTGAATGGAACAAGATTATGATTGATTATCTAAAACTACAAGAAAATTAAGGCAAAAACTTAAAAACAATTAAGGTAAGACAAATTTTAACTAAAAACGTAAAACGAGAATCCTAAACGGGACCTAAAAACCCTAAATTATCAAAATTTAAGTCCTAAAATGATCTTTTTGGTTTTTATAAGTCTAAATTAACTAAAATGCTAGAACAAAGAAAACTAGACCAAAAACGGAAGTGACTAGGGCTTAAAAACTCTAAAAACGTGAACGAGATTCAATCCCGTTCTTTAAAAATCCAAATTTTGCAATTTTAACCCTACGAAAGCAAATCTAATTTTCCTAAGTCCTAAATGTTAAAAGAAAATTTTCTAAAAAAGAATTATATTTTTTTGACTTTTTTATAATTTTTTATGAATTAAAAACGATTTAAATGAAATTAAATGTTTAAAAATACTAAACTATTTAATAAAAATCTGAAAAAATTAGCAAAAGTGCATTGAACAATGAGGGATCTGATAAAAATAAGATGGGGAAAACAGCTTATCAAATAAGCTGTGAAATAAGCCAAAAACGGCTTATAAGCCAAACGGGCTAAAACTACTATAAAGAATTAATTGTGCAAACTAGAATCGAAAAAGACCCCAGGGCAAGTGGTAGAGTGTGTGTTGTGTAAAACGTTTGGGTAGTAGGGTAGAGGTCCCGGGTTCGAGCCTTGCTCACCTGGGACTTCCCCAAACTCCCAAATGTTTTTTAAATTCCATTTTTTTACAACTTTTTAGAGAGCTTAAAAATAAGCAACTTTTGCAAAACAACTTTTTTTATAAACCAAAAATAAGCACACAATAAGCAGTTAAAGGGGACAGAATAAGCTTAACTTCACTAACCCTTAAAAATGCTAACTGTTTGGCAAATTAAGCACTAATAAGCAAATGAAAACTTAAAATAAGCTAAGACAGATAAAAGGGCATATCTAAAAAGCACTTAGGAACAAAAATAAGCAACTACAATAAGCTAGAATGGCATTTTAATCAAAAAGCTATAAAACTTAGAAATTTTAAGCTAAAATGCAAATAAGCTTAAATAAGCTCTAAACTAAAGAGAATAAGCTAAAATGGGCTTAATCTAACTTAATAAGCTAAACTAAACCTAGAATAAGCAAAAGCAATAAGCTAATAAGCCTAAATAAGCAAATAGCTTTTTGGGCCAAAACTGTTAAGCCAAAAGGCCAAGAGGGACTTTTCTAGCTTAAAAATAAGCTAGCCAAAGGATCCTTATGGCTTAGTGGTTTATACCACTAAGAAGAATGGCCAAAAAGCTACAATAAGCAACAAATAAAGAGCATTTTGAAATTCAAATAAGCACTTAAAAAGCTTCATGAAAAGGCTATCTCACACTGATTCAACACTTAGACCTCAAAGAACAATAATCAACACTCAAAAAGCATTTTGAAATTAAGGATAAGCAACAATAAGCATTTGAAAAAGCAATTTCTCAATTTTTTTCAACACTTAGCACTTTTGACAGTTTTGGTAAAACACAAATAACAAATGCAGGCTATAGAGCTTTGTTTATAACCTGTTTTAACACATGCATAAACACAAAAACAACAATAAGCAAAAGCACAATCAAATAAGCAACTAAAATAAGCTATAACCTAACCGTTTCAAACCAATAACTCTTAAAACCTTAAAATTGAGATTTTTAATTACATAACATAAACCACAAACTAAATCTTTGGACTAATTTAAGCTAAGCTAAACTGACCCAAGAGTAAAGATACAATTTTAACCCATTTTGACCCATAAAACAGGTTAAACCAAACACCCATTTAAAAACTGTTTTAGCTTTTTTAAAGAGATTAATGCTTATTTAAAGCACACATTCAAAAGACCAGATGTTAAATAAGTAAAACAAACAATATTAAGCAAATCTCAATAATAAATAAGCACTCAAATAAGATGAAATAGATTATTCAAGTTTATAAGCTACTTTAAGACAATTTATATGAAAACTCAATCAAATCATTTCTAAACCATAAAACAAGCATAAATAGCATTAAACATCATAAGCAAACACAAATAAGCAAATATAAGCAGACAATAAGCCCAAATAAGCAGTTGAATAGTAAATAAGCTATACGTGAAAAAAATGAAAACTTACAAATACCCTTGCTTAAACAGGGCAAACAAGTGCTCAAAAGAGCTATTCTACAAGCTCTAGCTTGTTAGAAACAAGCTAGTAAAACTCATAAGCTCTTCCATTGTAAGCTTATCATCCATTTGAGCTTTTTTGTGATTTTTGGTATTTTTTAGATTTTTATAAGTAAAACAGTTAATAAAAGTGATAAAAACAGTAAACAAAGGCAACGATTAAAAAGCTAAAAGCTTAGTGAAGCTTTTAGGTCAGATCTATAAGTTGCATCATAGCTTAGAAACCTTAACAGGTTATATTAAATGATCAAACACAGAATCTTAAAAACAATACCTCAAACTTTTCATTAAAAACTTAAACTTTTACAAGGAATTTGCAATACAAAATAACTTTAAAAACTTAAATGAAAATACATTAAAAAGATACAAAAAAAAAATCTTAGAACAACTCTCCCTCACATAAATAACAAATGCAGGTTATAGAGCTTTGTTTATAAAGACAAATTTTTGCTAACTTTTGCAATCTTAACAAAACCACACTTTTGAGCTTAAAAATAAGCACACAAATAGATCCTTATGACTATATAACCTACAAACAGATTAACTTTAGGACTCACATGAACAATAAATCAACACTCAAAAAGCATTTGAAATTCAAGATAAGCACAATATGGGGGAATTTGAAAAAGCTAGTTCTCAATTTTTTCAACATTAGCACTTTTTGACAGTTTTTGTTAAAACACAAATAAACTTATGCAGGCTATTGAGCTTTGTTTACTTAACCTGTTTTTAACTCATGAATAAACACAAAAAAAAAAACATATAAAGTAAAAGAACAATCAAACTATAGCAACCTAAAATAAGCTATACCTAACGTTTCAAAACCAAATAATCTTAAAACCCTTAAATTTGAGATTTAAACACTTTTTTAAAAACTTAAACAAAACTAAATCTTTGATAATTTAAGCTAAGCTAAACTGACCCAAGAGTAAAGATGCAATTTTAACCCATTTTGACCCATAAAACAGGTTAAACCAAACACCCCTTTAAAAACTGTTTTAGCTTTTTTAAAGAGATTAATGCATTTTTAAAGCACACATTCAAAAGACCAGATGTTAAATAAGTAAAACAAACAATATTAAGCAAATCTCAATAACAAATAAGCACTGAAATAAGCTAAAACAAGTTATGCAAGTTTATAAGCTACTTTAAGACAGTTTATATGAAAACTCAATCAAATCATTTCTAAACTATAAAACAAACATAAATAGCATTAAACATCATAAGCAAATATAAGCAGACAATAAGCATAAATAAGCAGTTGAATAGTAAATAAGCTATACGTGGAAAAATGAAAACTTACAAATACCCATGCTTAAACAGGGCAAACAAGTGCTCAAAAGAGCTATTCTACAAGCTCTAGCTTGTTAGAAAAAACGTTGTAAAATTCTATAGCTCATCCATTGTATGTTATCATCAATTTGAGCTGTTTTTTGTGGATTTTATTGGATTTACAGGTGGGGGGTGGGTTTTTTTTTCTTTTGTGACCGGACATTGCCACTGCAGTTTTCTTTTCGTTTTGTCTTGTTTTTTTTTTATTTTTTTTTTTATTTTTTTTTTTTTTTTTTTTTTATTTTCTTTTTTATTTTTTTTTTTTTTTTTTTTTTTTTTTTTTTTTTTGTTTTTTTTTTCTATTTTATTTTTAGATTTTGTATAAAGTAAAACAGTTAATAAAAGTGATAAAAACATTAAACAAAGGCAAAGATTAAGAAGCTAAAAGATCTAGTGAAGCTTTTAGGTCAGATCAATAAGTTGCATCATAGCTTAACAAGCTTAACAGGTTTTATTAAATGATCCAAAACACAGATTTTAAAAACAATACCTCAATCTTTTTATTAAAATCTTTAATTTTAACAAGGAATCTTGCAATACAGAAATAACTTAAAAACTTACACAGAATTATACATTAAAAAAAGATACAAAAAAAATCTTAGAATAACTCTCCCTCACTACAAGGGTTAAGCCCTCTATTTATAGGTCGGATAGAAGGACCTAGATCCTTGGCTTGGTTTTCTCGTGCAAGAGGAAAAGCAGCATCAATCTTGGCCCTTCAAATCAACTTGTGCTTCTTTAAATTTATCTTAGCCCTTGGATGTGTCCACGTAATCATTCCCAGTGATTGCCTTGGATCGCCAACGTGTTAGAGCCCAAATACGTCACTCATTGCATCATTATTGGCCTCTAGAAGGGATTTTAAGTGGGTTTAACCTCGGGGTAAGAGTAATTTTGGGGATGGAGGGTGAATAGTAACAATAGGGGTGTGAGCGGGAAAAGGGGTTATCCTTTTTGTTTGATTGGTGCATGGTACGAGTTTAGTGGGTTGTAAAAAAATTGGTTTCCCTCAACGTTGTATGACGTGTTTATATTAAAGGTCCTCTTGAGTTTGGTTTGGATTGCACCGTTAGTCTTTTTAAGGAATAACGAGGGGTGGTTTTAAAAGGGTATAGGGTGTGTTATAAAAGGTGGTGTTTGGGCTGTGTTGTTGGGTCGAGTATAGATTAATAAATGTGTTGGGATTTTTATTTAGGCTTTAAGGATTATAAGAATAAGTGGGTTTCCGGGCCAACTAGGTGGGTTGATGGGCCAATTTCTGGAAATTTAGGTTTTCAGGTTCGGATTTCGATGTTCTTTCCAATGCCTTATCCCGGGATTGACTTTGACTTTTTGACTTGGCTTTGATTTTGACTTCTCTTTACGCTCTTTCCGTTCTCGTGCTTGGTTTTGTCCTTTTGGCTTCGATTTTTGTCCTTTTCTTAGATATCCATTTCCTGCATAATACAAATGTAAAACTACAAAATACAATATATTTTTGGTATGTTTTAGTCATTTAAGTCCGATTTTAGTGGTTAAAGTTATGTGTAATTAAACGCATACCAAAATCCCCCATACTAAGATATTGTCGTGTCCTCACGCAATGCTATAGGTAAGCACTTAGAAAACTAAGAATCTTAATCCCCCTCGACTAATTACCTCGAAAAGTAGCTAAGTGTATCGAGGGGACATTAAAGGATGAATCAAGGTTTGCGAAAAGCCACCGTTTTACCATTTTTAAAGATATACACTTATTCCTAATATTTTTGTATTTTTCCTATTTTCTTATTTTTTATTATTTTTTTATATATTAGCAACTAACTAATTTTGACTTTTGTTATTTTCATAACCTTTAGGGATCATAGAACAAGATGCATTTCGATCCGAGAATGCCCCAAAAAGGATAAATTCATCGTCCCCGACTTTTCACTCGCTCCAAACCAAGCTTAAAACGAAATCACAGCTAAATATCAGTTAAGATGCTAACACTACTCATATTTGCAACTTGTGAACTTTTCACTTTCCTAACAATTTATTTATATTAGAGTGAACGTGCTATTTTTAATTTAAACCAATGGATCAACGTTTTGCAAAATTCCTCCTTCGTTTCACGTTCCACCCGAGGAATTATTTGAGTTTGAAGGCCGAGATCATCCCATGTTAGCGACTTTCATGTTCGGAACATCAAACCTTGCGGCTAAGTGACCAGGCTTTTGATACCTCACAGAGACTAGTATCGGGACTCACGGACATTTGGTTTCAAAAACGTGACCAGGCTTTTGACACCCCACAGAGACTAGTATCGGGACTCACGGACCTTAGGTTTCAAAAACTCTCAGGTTTCCCTTTTACATAGCTTATTTTAAAAACTTAAAATAGAATAGTCAAAGTCCAAAAACATATTTAAATTTAACAAAAAGAGATTTATTTATTAATTCACACTTAATATTAAACAAAATATTGATGCAAGTGTAACGCTCGACCTTTCAGAAGGCTGCAACATAGGTTATGAGCCGGCAAGATGCAGCAAACTTTTATCAATCTCAGATTTTTATTCTTACTATGAGCTTTCTTTAGAAGGCTGTAACATCGGTTGTGAGCCGGCAGGATACAACAAACTTTTATCAGCCCACAGTTTATATTTATTATATTTTTTCATTATATTTATACTAATTTTTTTATTTTTTTTACGATATAGAGAAGACTTCTTTTTGAAAAATTCAAGTATAAGTTTGCACTAAGACTAAATTTTTTGCTATAAGCTACATAAAAATTGTTGATTTAAGTTTAATCTCAAAAAATAGCACGTATATTAATCCGGTTAGAAGCTTATGGGAGAAAAAACCATAAATTTCATACATGAGCTCTTAAGATTTCCAAATAATCCTTGTTTAGCATCCAACTCATACTTAACTCTATCATTTTTCGTTCTTCAGGAACGCTTAGCCTAAACGTTAAGGAACAAGCTAGATCTCAACACGCTCGATCGAGTCAAAATTTACTCTTATTCTACCCAGCAAGAAAGTCAAAATTGTGACAAAACACTTATTTTATTTTTGAAAATTTTTAAAATTTTTCATTTTTTTAAAAATCTTGGTGGTAAAAATGGGATTACGTAAAAACTACGACTGCAGGCACAATCAAATCGATAGATCCCCCCATACTAGAATTAAACATTGTCCTCAATGTTTTAAGAAGGGTCTCTACGTAAATCCTAAGCCATTTATTAAGTATGCTTAAAGATAAACGTTAGTCGATTAGATTAGGATATTGGATTTCCCAAATAAAGATGAGGATTTAAAGCTCTTGTGAACGAAGGACAAAACCGCGAGCACGAGAGGCTTCAAAAATCCGAGACAATCCTAGACAATCACAAAAACACAAGCAAACGAGAATGGAAAGAGGCACACCTCTCACAACAAAAAACACTTATTCATTACTACATAATATACAAACGGATAAGCATGGGTTGCCTCCCATGAAGCGCTTGTTTAGGGTCACTAAGCTTGACCCAATCCCTGAATTCATTTGTCCTTGGGGAAGGTTTGGAGATCCGAGACAACCATTTGTGGTACGTCCCTCCAAAGTGGTGCTTAATTCTATGACCGTTCACCTTGAAATTTGGCCTGGAGTTCTGAGATAACTCAACGATGCCATATGGAAAGACATGGGCAATGGTGAATGGTCTGGACCAACGGGATTTTAATTTGCCCGAGAACATCTTCAATCGAGAGTTAAAGAGGAGGACTTGATCACCAACGTTGAAAACGCGGTTTTTGATCTTGGAGTCATGGATCCTCTTTGTTTTCTCTTTATAGATCAAAGAGTTCTCATATGCCTGATCACGAGTTCTTTTAGTTCGTTGAGTTGAACTTTACGGTGATCACCCGCGGTCTCAAGGTCAAAGTTTGCATGCTTCAAGGCCTAGTAGGCTTTGTGCTCGAGCTTGATCGGAAAATGACATGCCTTTTCGTACACGAGCTTGTATGGAGTGCAGCCGATGGGTGTTTTGTAAGCTGTACGGAAGGCCCAAAGTGCATCATCTAGTTTATCCGACCAAGAGGTACGATTTTCACCCACGGTCCTTTCAAGAATTCGTTTCAAGCCACGATTGGATACCTCAACTTGCCCACTTGTTTGTGGGTGATACGCGGTGGAGAGACGGTGAGTAACTCCATATTTAAGCATGACCTTTGCAAACTGGTCATTGCAAAAATGGGTTCCGCGATCACTTATGATAGCACGAGGGGCACCGAATCGGGCGAAGAGAGATTTAAGAAATTTGCAAACAACTCGGGCGTCGTTGGTGGGGAGCGCTTTCGCTTCAACCCATTTTGACAAATAGTCGACCGCCACGAGTATATATTTGTTCCCTCGTGAAGACGGGAACGGCCCCTTGAAATCGATTCCCCACACGTTAAAGATTTCACAAACTTGGATGGAATTTTGAGGCATTTCATCACGTTGTGAAATTTTTCCTTAACCCTGACAAGTGTCACATCGGGTGACCAAGTCATGGGCATCTTTGTAAATCGTGGGCCAATAAAATCCTGAGTCAAAAACCTTTTTGGCGGTGTAGTTGGCACCGTAATGTCCCCCGATGGGTCCACTATGGCAAGTTGTGAGGATGTCAACAGCTTCTTGGCCTGCAACACACTGTCGGATCATTTGATCCGCACATATTTTGAACAAATAGGGGTCGTCCCAAAAGTAGTGTTTAACATCCTTGAAAAACTTGTTCTTTTGTTGGGACGAGATCCCTTTAACAATGAAATTCCCCGTATGGTAATTTGCATAATTGTAACATCTGGCAATTTTCGAGATTTTAAATGACTAATTTGCCCTTTGACTTTTTGGGTCTGACTTGACTTTTTGACTTTTGGTCTTTTATTGTCACATAAAAGCAATTACCGCGTAACCGGTAAAATTTTAGGAACATATTTTAAATAATAAATCATATTTATTATTACATCTCTTATGTGCAAAGTTATTTTTAACTTATTCGACTTGAAAACGAAAAAGATATATGTTATTTCTAAGCTGACGTATCAAAAACGAACCACTAAATCACGTTTTCACCACTCGGACCCTAAAGCAATTTGATGTAAAACGATAGTTCAGACTACTTTTTAGTTTTACCCGAGACTTGAAAACAAGCAGAAGAGGCCTAAAACAGCCTCGCAAAGTTTTGAAAAATG